>JAQIXJ010000094.1:0-56573 GCA_034700185.1 Phthiracarus laevigatus | reverse complement strand
GGAGTCCCAATTCCCTTATCCCATTCTCGTTACCTCTCAAAACCCTTTATAAATATAATTAAAGTTAAAATCCAGAACTGTGAACACCGGGACGGACGGACGGACATACTCAAAACTATAAGCTCGCCTTTTTTAAAAAAGTGAGCTAAAAACATGACTATATTTTACTCATGCGAACAATTAAATGTTAAATGTAATCAAGTTTAATAAACTTTTTTAATACATTATTAAATCTAAACCGATAACTTGAGCGAATTTTCGCTGATTTTTTCAACCGAATACCTAACGAAAAATTCATTTAACCTAAATATCCTGTCTTTAAGAGGTTTAAAATGAATCATGGTTTAATAACTTTTATAAATAAGTCTAACGAAAACAATTCTACTAGATAAAATTTTCTCTGTGATATGCTTATTAATATCATCAAAAGATAAGAATCTTGATTAGATGTTTACATTAGTAAATAAATATTTGTAGAAAAATTATGTGTTTTTTCATTGAATTCAACAATGAAATCGTTAGTATAAAAAGTACTTTATAATATAAAATTTGTCTTGATTAATAAATTCTAAGAATTGTTAGAAACTTTTCATAAATTAAAGACCATAACATAGTCTTTTATTACCACTTGAACCTCGTTTTCCTGGTATACAAAACTCAAATCTATAAGATCTAAATGATTAATTCGAAATCGCCATATAAATACTTGAGTAGCTCTAAAAACAAAATTCTTGAATTTAAGACTAGGTTCAAGGATTTTAACGTTTCGAACGCATGTGTGTATGCATTAGCTTACAATCAATATCCACAAAAACAGAAAGTTTTCTTTGATGAAAAATCATCGTTGGGCGAATTATTTCGGGTGAAATAATTACGGACAATGTAGAATCGGTCCACAGAAATCAAAATAATATATATAGAGTAAGTGTAATATATAAGTGTAAATTTCGGATTCTAGATTAATAAATTATATAGAAAATAAACAATCGGAAGACATTGCCCATAATTGCTTTAGTGAAAAACTGGTTGGCATTGAAGTAATTGCAAAATAAAATTATTCTAACTATATGTTATAAAACTTATTTAAAAAACAAAGCATGTTTAAATATTGACGATGAAGTATATACCTGACGAGGTATTGTAGAATTGAAGCAAATTTATTACTTAATACAAAAAAATCAACATTTGTAGCGAATTAAATTTAATAAATTTCCGCGTGTCCTAACATTCCCGTCCAAATAATAAAATGTGAACTGTCCCGGAATCGTTCTACGCTATTGATATTATACTATAATTGCACTCATTTGCAACATTTAATTGGCATGCACTGAAGAGAAAAACTTTTACTGCCGATATTAAATAAAATAATATAATTACGTTTAGACTGAATGTTTTTAAGTTGGCACTAAATCAATTAATGAAAAATTATGAAATATAATCTTATACGATACTAACGACTTTAAGTGAAAAATTTTAGTCAAATTTAAGTTCTCGATTGTATAATAAAATAATTTACTATTAAAACCAAAAATTCTTTGTATGATAACGTACTCATTAATATTTTTTTAATAATTACATTTTTAATTACATTTTTTAATAGTATCTTAAGATTGGCAATATTTTTAATAACTTATTTAAATATTTTATAATTAAAATCACTTTTCTAAACAATATATGTTAAGTTTTTTGAAAACGGTATTAAATGCCATTACGTGTATTTCGAATATCGTATTTTTTTAGCATAAGCTCATGTCAGCTTACGTTAGTAAAATTAATCCATGCTTTCATCAGTGTGCCATTTTTTCGGAATTACGGCATAATCATTAATTTTACTTTAAGTCAGTTATAAAATGCGATTAAATTCAGGCTTAATTTGCCTTAGCATTTAAACAATAAATTCAGAGCATTTCATATAATCATAATAATAATTAATAATTTCGCGCAAATTATACTGTGCTGAATTTTAAATTTAATTATGTTTACGGCAAATCTAATTAGAAGAGAAAACCAGTGCGTCTCGAGTGCCTTGAAATTTAGAGAGCTAGCAAACTCACAAAATTTCATATAAACTTATTTGATTAAATTATCAAATATTTTGTCGAAGAAATTAATTTTAACATTTTTATGGCATCGACCTAAAAATTTCTCAGTATTTTATCTATAATAAGTTTAGCCGAGTTATATAGATATCTAATGTGTTGATTTAATTTTAAATACTTTAAAAATATTTTCTCAATTTGTACTATTTAAAACTACACACTTCCCTCCTAACACTAACGTCATCAGCTAAACCCATGATTTTTTGTTTATGAATTAAATGAATTAAAATAGAAGAAAAATGAAATATAATAAAATTATTGAATTAAATTAAACGATAAATTTGCGGAAATAACTAGAATGGAACTTATCTCCGTATCATATAGTCGTAATATTTCATTACTATTTTTTACAAGTTTACATAATAAAATCTTCGTTTAAAAGACATGTTTGACTTTGATATTGCATGGTTAGTTGAGCGCTTATTATTTGTTTTTCTACAATAAAGTGTGCACATTAATAATAACTGATCTTCAATTTGAAAAAAAAATCTTTTGATAAAAAAACTGTTGACTCAGTTTTCGAAATAAGTTATAAAAAATTATTTTTATAATTATATATATTAATTTATTAAAATCATTAAAATTATTATAGTTTTTATTATTTTTATAAATGAATATATTTAGTAAAAGTTTGTCTAAAATTTTATAACCAAAATTGGTTATGAGGAGTGGGGAAAAAATTTACTCTATAAACTATAATATCAAATACTGTAGCAGTAGATCATTATGCCATAGTATGTCGTTTATCATTTACTTTAATCAATTTGAAAAATTATATAAGAACTTAAAAAAATTAATCGATTTGCCATAAAAAGAAAAGAACTCAAACTAAAAAGAATATAATAATGTGCGTTGTTTTACATTTCGTAACCCAAATTCAAAACTATCATTGAGAGTAGAAAAACTTTAATTATACTTTCTGGATATTGTAATGAGGTATAAGTTATATATTGGTTATAATTTCATTGTGTCATAAAACATTAAGTATATACTGGTGTTAATCTATAATTGCAAAAAAATATAAAATTTCATGCCAGCTTCACAGTAATTGAATAGTATAAACACTGCCACAAACCATTTTTCGTATCATATCGTACTGTATTAACATTATAAACCCCTTTTGATACTTTAACTTTCAACACAAATTTTTTTGCATTTTCTATTGAGTTGGATTTTAAACAAAAACTCGGGAATGAATCATGTTTACAACTCTGTAATACTGTAACTATTATGCAAATTTTCTTATCTTTCTCAGAAACTTACAACAATGTAAAAAAGTTCTCTGATTTTATCTCTCCATTGAAAAATTTTGAAAGAGAAAGCGTAGATTAACAAAAAAAATATGTATATACTGTACTGTATTTGCAAACTTTTCAACTTTTTCCATTGAAACTTTTTCAATAGTAATTTTAATCATAAATTAATGAGAAAAATTTAATTAAATGACGTTAAATTTTAAATAACGCAAACCTTGAAACATTGCTGGCTTATACGCAGGCCAACCATAATCGCAGCCAATTACGAGCTGACGGTCGATCTCGTATCGGATATAGAATGCGTATGGAATAATTCTAAACTCATCGGAGGTCCCTTGACTACGGGTATCATCAACTTGTTGAGGGGTGTAGCAAGTAATTTCCCAGCCACCTTCTTGTATAACTGCGCATTCACACATATCATTGTTATAACGGTTCACTGGCACACTTGCTTCTGTTGATGATGGCGTGGTAGCTATTAATGAATTGATTAGTGCCGCGGAAGGGCACGACGAAAAGCAATTAACATAACCGATGAATATGGAGATAATTGTGAATAGTAGACCGCTTAGCGATACACTACTCATCGATGTATTTAATGTTGACATAGCTGTCTAAGGCATCGACGACAGTGCACTTCTAATAAAAGCTAATCAAACGCATAAACTCGCACAACAATAGCAATTGGATATAATCATAAAACTTCGTACAAGTTTTTTATGCACCAAACAATTTCGTTTAGGAATTGAGTGGCGGAGTGTGTGTGACTGTTATATGGGTCACACACGATCACACCTTAAGAATGAGGTCAACACTTCATACCTGCAGTGTATTCAACAAATGTTTTTTTGCATCACCACTGCCATACCATCCGATTGCAGCCAATACTAACCAAACTAACGAACTGATCAGAAAAATGAATTGCTTAAAAATATGCGTTCACTCTGAAACATGTTAAGCCAGTTTTGAGCGTTTGCTCACTTTAGAAAAAACTTTTGCTGTAACGCAATGCAATGGCAAACCCACACAACAGGTTCTTCAAAACATTCACAACAACGCTAACTTTGCCTTTAAATCACTAATTATAGCGAATAGTGTTACGACGTTTTTTAAATAACGCGTATCGCCATCTGCCGACACGTATGGTTACGTTTAGCAATACTTGCAGACATTAATCATATGATACGACACTCTCTCGCTCTATACTGTATATCTCTATCTCTGTCTACACTTCTATTCATAGTTATTGTTACATAATTGTTTTGTTTAAATTAGTTATTAGTTCGGGTTTAGGCACACAAATGGCATCAGACGAGAGATCACCGTTGCTTACCGGTGATTATTACTCGGCAGCTGCTGGTCCTTCTACTTCCAGCTCTGGATATGCGTCTGCTATTAATTGTATGTATCGTTTTGTTATTTCTATTATTCAATTGTTTTTCTCGCCCATTATTAAATGATGAAACAAAAAACAAATTAAGTGAACATTTAATTTTGATGGATTACTTTAGCAAACGGACCATCGTATGTAACAGTTCCAGCCATAGGTAGCGACGAACTGCCACCGCCTTATAGTCCGTCGATCTCAGCGGGTGTGCCGATGGTTGGATGTCGTGTTTGCGGTTCCATGATTGATATCACTGGCAAAAGAGATCAACATGTGGTGAAATGCGAGAATTGTAACGAAGCCACTGTAAGTGAGATTCGGGTTTTAAGATAATGGTTATTTAAGTGTCGGTTTTGAGATGAAGGGTGTGTTTGCCATAACAAAGAAATCGTTTTACGTAAATAGAATCATAATAATTCTATGCATTATTTAGTTTTGATGAGTTTTCATCATTCAGTTTCGCTCATCGATTCAATGAATAATTTTTCCCCTCAAAGTTAATGCGATATAACGTAATTGATCGGAAAATATCAAAATTAATGACTGTTGCTATGCTGTTGTTTGTGCGACAATCGAAATATGTTTTGGTCATCGTTTTTATATTACAAAAAGTTCTATTAAAGACAAATTAAATTTTAGTTTACTTATTCCTTAATAATACCCTATTTATATGCTGTTTAACCAAAATGTTATTCAAATCCAAATAATATTAACAAATTATAACCGAAATATAAGCGATGATGTTTGTTAAAATTGATGATTCGTCATTGATATTCAATCTACTAGTTATTTATTTAGCTAAGTTTATCTTATTTAGAGTTTAATTGGAGATCATAGTTTAAACATATTTTGCAAAACATGTTTGTATTTCCCAATTATTGGGAATTTCCGATTAAATTAAACTTTGTTTTTATAGATAATGAATATGATTGATGAGTAATAAGCTGTGCGAGACTCGTCATTAATAACAAACATTCACAATAGTTTTAATTTTTGTATATCCATCTTTATTATTAGGATTTTTATTATAAGATGTAAATTTTGTGAGATATAATGCTTATAATAATGTTTACTTTGAGAATTAGTGGTATTATATTGTTAAGTTTATTTTTAATATTTTTTAGCTCACTTTGAATAGACAAAGTCGAGCTTATGGATTTTGTCCGTCTATCTGTCCGTCCGTCCCAGTGTTCACAGTCTTATATTAATAAGAGATTTGACATTTTGCAGTCTTTGCTTAAAAACGAATATATGTGACCTAAGTATGCGTTAATCTATGAAAAGTGAGCTCTCGATGAATGTGTCATTCTTGTTTAAATAACATTATCTAGAAAATGATGGTATATGCATGTAATTCATTAAAATATTGCTTTATTTACCCGTACAATAATACCTGTACAAAATTCTGAAACAGTTGATTAAACACACTCCTTTTTTGTTGTAGAAAAATTATATAGCATTATTTAAAGTTTACTTTATCATAACATATTTACAGCTTCCACTGTTGTTGATTCAATTTCTTCCATTTAATGTTTGATATTTTTTTATACATTATAGCCAATAAAAAGCGCTCCGAATGGCAAAAAATATGTCCGCTGTCCATGTAATTGTTTGCTTGTTTGTAAAGCAACGGCACAGAGGATTGCTTGCCCGCGACCGCAATGGTATGAGCGCTTGTTTTTTATTACTTATTGTTATTAAAATTGTTTATTATTGATTACGCAGCAAACGAATTATAAACCTGGCGACGGGTCCGGCACACAATCTGGGTATGGGTAGTACTCTGCCAATGTCTCAAATTCCGGGAATGTGTCGCGTTATTTGCGGTCACTGTCACGAATCATTCTTATTCAATACTTTACAAAACAATTTAGCAGTTTAGTAGTTCGCTAATCAAATTTAATTGAAACGTAATTAAATCTCTAAAACTTTATTTGATTGCAGCGCTGTCCGCATTGCCGTCGATTGTCGTCAGTCGGTCGGGAATTCGCTCGAACTCGTGGACTGGTTTTTGGATTCATAGCAGTTTTGTTTATAGCGGTATCGTTAGCGATCGTATTTGGCACTCTAAAAGTTGTGACCAACGGATCGCGTGGATTAATTGCTTTAGACGTTTTATTTAGTTTATTCGCTGTTTTGCTTTTATTGCGTTCTATTCATTATCTCTCTATGAAAGTGTCATACATTGATAACTCCACATAGAAAATCAAAAAATATTTTAGTAAATGTTTAATAATTCTGGATTAAAAAGTTAAAATCTCCATTAAACCATTCCTTTTCGTTCAGAACAAAGTGCTTTGTTTTATTACACTTATCTTATATAAAATATATACCCTGTTTATTGTTTATTATTAATAATAGTAGCAAAGTTTATAAGAAAAAAAAACAAATTAATTATATAGACATTGAATTTAATCGCTTTATATATACATTTGTCTGTAATTACGGTCAATCTCTTTGTTGCGTTCGTATCATTTATTATTTAAATTTTATATATATTGAGAAAAAAATATTATTTGATATAATTTTATTATTACAATCGATTACCAAAATCAATACTTAATTTAATTTTAAATTAAATCAAATTTTCAAATAACTGTAATAACTAACTTTTTAAAAGCAATAAAAATCTATTCAATCGAAAAATTTTCGAATAGATTATTTAAGTTTGATATTTTAAGTTTTAACGTTACAGTATGTAATAAATTCTGATTACAATCTGTCGTAAAAATCCGTACCATAATAATGTTGTTTTGGTACATGTATTAAGCATAGACTATTTTAATAATTTTAGTGAATCTCTTCATTTAACATTTTATTGAATATATTTGAATGCTGAACATCAATCAACTAAAAAATATACGGCACACGATTCGATTTGTATATCATAGGTAATCAAATTTTAGTTATAAAAACAAACAATTATTATAAAATCTATAGCAAAACTAAAAGCTTTTAAATACAAACGTTAACAGGAATTCAACACGTATTTGTTTGAATAATTACAAATGTTTGAACGGTTTCTTAATAATGCCGATGCGCCTCAAAAGTCTGGCCACTTTTGGCGTCAAAAACAGCGTCAAAAGAATACGTGGCATACCCGTCAACTTATGAATACCATAAGCGATGGCAAAATTCGTTCCGGTGGTAATCTTCTGGATAGCAATCGCATCGAAATAGTTGATTAAAATGTTGCCGATTCTACCTTTGGATATATCGAACCCACAGCTGATCAGTACGTACCAGAAACCCAACGACATTAAAGCAATGCTAACGTGGAGTATTATGGCTGTGGCGCCATAGTTGTCGAAGAACCGTCTGAGCCGTTGTTTGTGCGTTAGTTTTGGATTGTCGTCATACCACTCCAATCTTACTGGTTCTAGTTTTTTCGTTTTCGTTTGTTTTTCGTCGCTTTTCGTTCGCCATTGAATTAATGTTATTTTAGGCAATTGTTGTTTGAAAATGATTTGATTGTGAACGTAGTTATTTAGATATAACTCACATATAGCGGTGCTGTTTATTCTTAATAAATGTTTTCCTGTCAGTATCGTTACAACTGGTTTAGTTAACAACATCGCTGTAATCAATAATCAAAACTTTAATGCAATATCATAAACATGTGATTTCTAATTCAACATAAATGCTGTCAAATAAATGATTTATTTTTCCATATTAACTGTTATAATGCTAGCTATAAGTTTAGAGACACTCGGGTTTTATATGAATTATTTTACATTTAGCGATTAAATTTATTTTAGAACGAGTAATACTACTAATTTTTAATAACTATTCCTGTTTTGAAATATTAAGATTGAAAATCTTTATTTCAATTAAGGAGTTTACTGTCAAATTATTTTTTGTTTGAATTATTTTATAAAATCGCCAATGCCGGCATTATTTTATTAATTTTAAAAATGTTTATGGTTTCCTACCAATTAGTTGTTAGACCAAATATTTTGTTTTGAAAATAGGTCGCGATTTATAAAACAGAGGATGCATTTTTTTGATTTTAATTACTGATTGGCAGGAATTTTTAGAAAAGTAAATTTTTGTATCTATAACAAAATTTGTTTTAAGTTAAAATTAATATTGAATTTTTTTTTATTTTAAAATTATATTCGTTATTTACTAATTGTGTTTTTGTGAATTAAAAAATTACAATAATTATGCAATTTTGCGATTTATAATTGGGTTCCCGTCAAATGTTTTAAAATTATATTTATCTTATCATAAAAATTTATAAGAATATTTAAATAATTTGTGATTACGTTCGTAATATCCCTGTTCTCAGCTTTACAAGTTCGCGCGCGCCATAGAGTGATACGCTAGAACGTCATGCATCACTGGTTATAAACCTTATAAGTTATAAGTTATAACACTAAATTTTATAGTCAAAATAAACTATACATAAGCTGATATGGGCTAACTAGCGGACATTGTAAATTCATCAGTTTTTTCAGCTCAATTAAGTTTTTAAAATACATAAACTTTTTATTACTATTACGCTATAAATGATAAACTAAAATGTTAATGTAGTAAAATAATTATAATAATTTTTATTAATTTATATCCATTTATCCAGAATTTCATCCATATATTAAAATTACCAACATTTTCATTAAAACCTCAAACATATTAAATGTACAATTATTTATTAATAAATAGACATATTACGTACAAATAATTATCAATGTTGATCTGCTTATTAATCAGTTTTCTAAAAATTAGAATCTTTTTTCTTAATCAGATTTATCTTTAATGGATTTAAATTGATTATTTTTTAGAAAATTAAAACTTAATTAAAATAATTCGTTTTTTATGTTTTTTATTAAGTGTTTTTTGTTTTAAAGCATTACATTACTTTAAATATAATTAACACAATATAACATATGTCGATGGGATTTGGCAAACATATAGGACAAAGCAAATTAGACTGGTAAATCTTGATAGTTTAACCAAAACCCTATAGGTTCATACCCGAACAAGCTCGCAAAAGTTTGTGGAGATAAATGAATGCCTGATAAATTAAAAATTTAATCATACTGTAATTATTCAAAAAATTCATAATTAAATGATAAAGACATTAACTTATTAAAGTATAAGTTATTCTTATTAATGTTTAAGCTAATGTTAACCGATAACGTTTAGACCAAAAAATTTAGCATAGAAAAATATTCTTTATTTTTAAAATAAAGCTCGATCGGGCAGACAAAATAGGTTAGGGTCCGACAAATCGGAACTTGTTTACCAGTCAGATGTGCAAACAGACAGATCGGAGTTGTTGACTACACATCATAAATCTATATTAATACCTACTATAATAATAATTAGTAAATTTACAGTAAACACAATTACATAGTATTAATTACATAATTTAAAAATTAGTTATTTATAGAATGAGAATCGATTTTCGAAAATATAAACATTTAATTTATAGAATCATAACTAGTGGATGTGGCATCGACGTGATAAGCTGGACTGAGAGGCGCATCTCTGCACTGAGAATGTGGCGCTTTCGGGTTTGAGCTCAGTTTAGTTATATAAGACTCGATGCGAATCTTTTTATTAATTATATTATTAGATTTATGATTATTGGGCGATGCGCTTCGGTTGCAATTCGGGCAAACCGAAGACATCCTATCTTTTTTGATTTGCTCCAAAAGCCTAACTAAAGCAGGAACGTCATAAAATTTGGCTTCTTCGTACAGGAGATCGAATTCGCTGAAATTATCAGGTATCACTAACGAGTTGGTTCGAAGAAAGTTAAGTATATGTCGAAACATTTTGCCGTCTCTATCTATAAAGTAATGCTGTTTTAGACTGTCAAGAACTATTGGAATCGAACCATTGAACATCCGCGCCAATCGACTTTCTGGGTGTCTATTCCGATACGAAAAATTAGTCATAATTAATTTTTGTTATTTAATTATAGGAAATAATAGGAAAAACTCAATAAAAGTTAGAATATTTCATAGAAAAGTTATCTGAAAAAAATTCTTAAAATTATTGGAACGCAACTAAATTTTGTTGATTGTTTAAAAAAAAGTACAATCTATTTTTTAGCTCACTTTTTTTAAAAGGCGAGCTTATGGATTTGAGTATGTCTGTCTGTCTGTCTGTCTGTCTGTCTGTCCTGGTGTCCGCAGTCTTATATCAGTAAAGGCATTTTACCTATATCTCAGTGTTAGTTTAGTTATCAGTTATGATTGAATGGTTAATAAGGTATTTCTTATTTCCCGAAGTATCTTAAGCAATTTGTCCATAATCTAACATAAATATCCGATCTCTAAATTATATTGAATGAAAAGTGAGCTCTCTGTGAATGTGTCGTTCTTGTTTTCTTTTGTTTCCTGTCCTAAATAACAATAAGTTTAGCAAAAAAAATTGATAATCATATATATCTCATATATATGCAAGCTTACACGAAAGATGCAATAAATTTTTGAGGTTTTTTGGTCACTCATAACGTTATTGTTAATTAACTTTCAGCATTCACTATCGGTATTGAGGTTATACGCACTCTCATAAACTATTCTTATCTTATAAGAGATAAGTCACTTGTATTTTATAAACCCACTATAATATAATAACTCAATTAAATGCTATAAAAACGTAGAGTTCCTAAACTCGTAAGCAAAAAATAAAAATAAAAATAAAAACCTAAACTTCGAACCGAATTGGTTTATAACTTACGAGCGGAGTCTTTACATTTAATGTAGTCTTAAGAGACATTTGGATGAAGAGGGGAATGAAATTAAGTTTTACGACCGTCTAATATATCACAGGGCGTTGACCTAACCTTTGAAAAAACTTTAGCACAGCTGTATAATCGTGAGCCTAACCACATTAAATTATATCGGACTTTATATGCAACGAACTGATTGATTCACTATATATAAACTGAATATAATTGCTTCATATTAAACTGTCAATCAAACAAAACTTGCGCAACTTATTTCAAAGCGAATCAAACAAGCAAAAAATAGATTAATAAAAAGTTTTTTAATTTCTTACTTTGTGAGCGTTTCTAATGAAGATGTATATATAGATCCGCCGACATCGATATGGACGGGAGCCGTATATCTTGAAGCGGGAGCAACACATGGTATACCAGTTATTTTTGTATTGTAATTCGCATTATTCGGAGAAGTCCGCGCTGATAGCGATTCTTTGTTGACATTCAATTGGTCACCGTTCGCCATCGAAGACACTGTCGCTGATAACGCACTCATTATTTCACGGTAATTAATATTTTGGCAATTTTTCTCAAACGGCATAATTGCTATAATGATTGAATCGGAGCACAAACGTTTGGCTTATGGAGTTTTGATTTGCCGCTCGCATTTGTTCTAATCTTGTGCTGCAGTATTGAATTACTGGTAAACTGCTGTTGGAGTGTTACCACTACGCAGTTTGGATGCTGAAATGCACGCATGTTCGTTGTTGATAAAGTATTGAACCACACATCCAATAATAATTATGATACCCGAGGCGATCCTGTAGTCAAGGAGATATTCGTTTCGAGGGAGCCTTTTCTTTCACTGTGCAATTCTTCGACTCACCCGCCGGCTATTTCCTCAGTAATGCCAGATGCGACAACTCTGCCAGCAATCTATGCGCGCTAACAAGCAAAAAAGTTAAAGGGGGAACTTTTAATGAAATGCCTAGAGATTGTTATGCTCGCTTGTTTGTTACCAATACAATCCTAACCAAAACTCTTAACATGTTTATGACTTTTTTTTGGCTTGTATTAACCATTCATATATCAAACAATAGTGGAACTTCTTGTCTTCTTTTCCTATTTTAAATTATTAAACACATTTTCGTAAGCATTTATCTGTGCATTTACTCCATGCGTTGTGCGTTGAATATAATCCTAACATGCATGTACAGTATAAGGGATATGCTAAGATTCTTTCGTGATCCGTTTTAGTTAGTTCCCTCAAGACATATAAGTATAGTTCTACTCGAAACCCCGCGATGCCTCCAAGCAATATCGTAGAGCACGTTCTATATCGTAAACTTGTGTTTGGCACTTGTGCTATTTAGTTACACCCGTTTTATGTAGAAACACCCTTTCAAGATTTTTTTAATTCAATTTACTTTTTTACAAACCAATGTGCCGTATATTGTATTCGAACCAAACCAACATAATTTTACATAATTTTCAATCGATAATCCAGTATACAATTAATCGCGATTTAAAGAAAATATATCATATGATTTGTGATTTTCTCTCAACATAATCTATCAAAAAATTCAAAAAGGTTATATTTTGTATTTAAATTATGTTTAGTAGATAAGATGATAACGAGAGGAGAAGGAGAGAGAGAGAGAGAGAGAGAGAGAGAGAGAGAGAGAGAGAGAGAGAGAGAGAGAGAGAGAGAGAGATTAAAGTTTAGGAAATTAGAATTAAGACATGGAATAATCACCTGTGGTTATAGATCTCATGATAGCCCAGGGGTTAAAACTCCGGCCTTGTGATCTCAAGGCTTTAGGTCCACATACTATTGGATTTATAATAAATTAAGCTTATCTTAAAATTGTCGAAACATGAGTTATTGCATTTGTATTTTTTATTTTACTTGTTTAACTATTCTATAATAGATTCTGTATTGTGATTAATGTTTACCCAAAATTCTCTATTGTATTGGTTATATAATTAGAAAATAAATCGATCAATTCTATTATTAATAATAGGAAAAAATCCCAACTATGGTTATGAATATACTGTACATAGAAATGAAGTAGAAATTATTACATTTTATGTTTTATGTTACAAAATCGTAATATTTGAATAATTTTCCTTTTATTTCTTTTGTTTGATTGCAAAAAATTGTAAAACGTGGGTATTTTATTCTGCTAACGAGTAAAGATTATCACTGCTAGAGATCTTAATGCTAAATTTTGCTGATTATCTTAATCAAATACAAAAGTTTACAAAAACTAAAAAAATTACATATTGACTAATTTAAATTTCCCAATTATTTCTTATTTGCGAAAATGGGTGGTCTTCTATTAATTCTTTGATTTTATTGAAAAAAATTTCCAAAAAAATTTTAAATAAAATATCAAAAAAATTATAAATTGGCAAAATTCACAGAAACAAGATATATAAATAACTTATAAACTTGAAGTTTTCTGATAATGAGTGAGAGAGAAGGCAAAAGACAAAACAAACAAAACTCTGTCCTTAAGGGCAAAACAGAAGAAAAGTTTGAATATCAATGTGAACATCAAAAATGAGTTAATTGCAGTTTCAAGTTATTTGCTTTTTTAGTTACGCGCTAATCATTGAATTTTTGGATCATTAATAGAATTATGCTGCGATGATGTTCTTTCGTCCATTGATTATGTGTATTTCCAGTTAATCAAATCAAGAGTTATTCTAATAAGACAACTCCAAAATATGTGTATGAACTTAAATGAATTATTGTCTATTTTAAGATTAATGTACTTTCAAAAAATCGTCATCATTTACATAAACTGATTGCTGACTTTTAAAAAAAATTGAAAAATTGTTTTTTAAAGTGAACGAAAGTAAATATAACGCCGTTCGTGAAATGTTTGAGTAACTCCTAATATTTTTAACTTTCAAAATTAAGTTTTATACTTTTTGTTTTTCTTTTAATTCTATATTCTTTTTTATAAACAATTTTCTCATAATACTACGTCTCGTTTAGTATTATTCAAAAATGAACGATTTTCTGTTAAAATTTTTAAAAATATTATTCATTACATTATAACGTTTAAATTTTCTTTTCAATTTTAATTATATATACAATATTATTGCATAAAATATATAAAACTTTAATTTTTCAACTTAATCTCCAAATCAATGAATTATTTGTTTAATTTAAGCGAGTTTTTTAGAACCTTAAAACAAAACCACTCATTACGATTGGGTGTACATATATATACATGTGTTTGCAATGCTAAAAACTGATTTTTTAATTTTTCATAAAAAAGAGTAACTGACACTGAAAAACTTACTTTAAGTTAAACTACTAAAGTAAAACTTATTATTAGTATTACGTGGTATTTAGTCTCTATTTGGATTCCCTGTGCAAAGCACACAGCAAACACAGTATATATATAATATTAGTTGATTTATACTTTAGTAATTTGCCCCAAAGACACGCCTGGGGTTAAGCTTATTTGATATAGCGTTTTTAGCTGAAAGATTGTGTTGTTTGCTGTAGGGTCTACTTTATATCGAATGCGAACGACAAGTTATTTCGGTTTATTCTCGTCATCATAATATGATAAGTAAAGATAAGAAAATTAGAATTTTGTTAAGAAAGTGCTTTAGCTAACAAAATGAGAAAATATTGATTTGCCTGTTATTTTTGGCATAAATATAAAAAGCAAAAAAAAATTACAACTAGAAGTACGAAATGATTCTTCGGATGTGAAATTGGCTTCGCGAGAATTTAGGGTTGAATATCAGCGCACTAAACTAATAAAAGCCTAACATTGCATTTTTAGATTATTAACTTTTATGAACATAATGCGCTCAATTAATTTGTGTTTCGCATATTTTATTTAACGCTAAATACTATGTAATGAAATGAAATTGCGAAAAAACTAATTATTCTCGGAACACAATTTGTTCAAATTATGTTTAATTTGCATCTTATTTTAGGCGTTTAACGCAAAAAAACAAAGATAAAATAAAATATTAATGCGCTATTTAGTGAAAGTGGAAATGTGGCTCTATGTCTATTGATCCGTATAATTCAAAAAATAGTTTTCAAGTAGTGATTGAAAATATTAATTTTTCCAATCCATTACCGTTCCATTACGGACTCAAAATTTCTACTACCATTCCATGACCGGTAAACACGATTTTTTTCATTCAATTACCGTACCATTACCATGAGTTTTTTCTATTCCACTTCCGTTCCACTACTGAAAAAATTTAGCTCTACACGCAACTCAATTTGGATCAAAGTTTTTTTCGTGAATAGTTGTATATTAAAGTTGAAAAAAGCTCATTATTTATTGTTTTGAAAAATTAGTGTTAAAAAACTGCAAGAAAATGTAAAAAATCTATTGCATTACTTAAATTTTCTTTATAAAATCCGACCAAAACCACTACCGTTCCATTACCGCGAGCAAAAAAAATTCATTACCATTCCATTACAGGTAAACACAATTATTTTATTCCATTACCGTGCCATTACCGGCTGATCTCCAATTCCTCTACCGTTCCACAGTAATGGAACTAAATTTTCAATCACTATTTTCAAGCACTAGACTTTTACCAATAAGTTATCTAAAAAACAAATTACACCAAATTATTTGTTCACAATTTAAATGCAATTAAATAAATTCTATGTTTTTAAAGAAAAAAATGTTTGATTTAATTACAAGCACGCATTTAAATAAGAACTAATTTTTGAACAAATTATAAAAATTTGGAGTTTTTATTTTTATTCTAAAATATAATTTCTATGGAAGTTTTCAAATATTTAATAGCTTACATCCCATTATTTGCGAGTACAATGTAGTTCTAATCGCAATAAAAGTAATTTATGCCAAATGGAAGAAAAAGTGAAAGTATTCTACTTGTTCTTATTTAAAAGCAGCTCAAGTTTAAAAGCAATACAATATTATTTCACTGTCATAAACGAGAACTACAATTCAAAAAATATATTTATTATAAAATAGCAATTAGATTTACGAGTTCTCAAACGATATTTAAAAGTCGCTATTGTTCATAGCGATTTGAAATGTGTGCTGCCTTATTCAATAGCGTTTTTTTGGCACAGATGGTTTTCGCCTCAGGCTTGAGATCGTTAAGCCCTAAGTCCAAGAATGTTTTGTTAAGGATATTCTAATTTTAAATCCATTGTGTATTTCCATTTACTTAGATTTTTTTTGGGAAACCAATTTTGTGCTTTATTTCTTTTTTAATTTTTAAATTATAATTATTAAGTCACAATTATGTAGAACAGATTGCTGCTAATCAAACTTAATGGCGGAAAAAAACGCAAGTTTAATCGCAAACCAAATCACCGAATTATTATTGAATAGCAATTTATAAAGTCTTTTTTACATATTTATTGTTTTCTAAGCATTAAATTCTAAACATTCATCCTTAAAGACTAAATACTGCACCTTCAAGACTAACCCACACCTTTTGAAGTACGCCCACGCCCTTATTTATATATTACAAACACACACCCGGATTATGCATTAGAAAAATACTGTATTTTTTGGTAGACTAAGCGTTGCACACGGCTCGAGAGTTTTTGATGGCTGCGAAAACGCTTAATAGTGCGATTAAAATAGTTAGCGTTGAGCACTAACATTGCTGTACATTCTCTAATTTATGCGAACAGAATTGGAATAATTTGGAAGAGTAATTTTAAGTTAGTTTGAATCAAAAAATTAATTTAATTATTAATAAATCAAACTTGACATATTTTCCTCATCATAAGTACTAGACGATTAAAACTTTCCTACAAGTTTTCCATAAAACACTTTCACTATCATTAGATAATTTATTAAAACATAAAATACATTTCATAGAATTTTGATTATACAAGTTTAAATTTTCATTTTATTAGTTTCGAGTAAAACGTCTTCATCCTCGAGCAAAGAACGTCCGAACACTTATAACAGCATAGAACAACTTTCAGTGGATTTATAATGTTAAAAAATAAGTTTATATTTGCTTATTCCAAAACAGTAAATCTCCAGAAGGATTTAGAATCTAACGTATGAAGGTTTAGACAGATGTTTATTTTAAAAGGTGGGGTATAATCATTTTCTAGAGTTTGAATTTAAATTAATCGTTAAACTATAATACCTTTTACTTCTACTGAATACCGCATAATACGTTAATTTTCATCTAATTTTTTGTATCACCTATTCATAAATCATATTCAAATTAGATTTTTTTGGGAACAAAATAACGAAAAATTTATGCCGTATAGCGCGACATCTATTGGTCGAAAAATGAAAAATATTGGCTCTTTAAATATGGGAAATTAGTAAATGTAAAGTTGATTTGGACGTCACAAAACAAGTAACGCGTTTCATTAAAATAGCAAACTTTTGACGATCGCTTAAAACAGAGGAGTGTGTGATAATCAACCAATTAGTCCCGCAATCATAACTGTTGTGCGCCTCTAAATGCCACGTTTTATTGCGTTTATGTTATACGCATATTGTTACGCAATAACGCAAATATTATTATTTTCGTAAATAGTAAATAATAGATCGTAAATAATGGAAAGCGTGGACATTATCAATGTGTTTACTGATTACAAATCGGCGTGTCTTCAAACCGTACACAACACTCACTCACTGCCGGTCGGTATTGATTTATTATTTAAATTAACCATATTTATACAATATTTTATCGCGTAAAATACATTATACTCTTAAATTAATATTTTTCTCCGTTATTATAGTCCCGTTTAAATTTTAAGATTTTTTTTTTGTTTCGTACTTAATGTGATTTTAAAATTGAAATAATCGTTTAATATTAATATTTAATTTTCCCCGTTATCTAATTATTTGTTAATTTTAATTGCACCGATTCAGGTGAGACAAAGCCCCCTTCAGGTTACCCGCATTTGTTCGCTTATACATCAAAAATTAACGCATTAATGGGTCACTTAAAAACAGGCCATAAAATAAGTTATTAAATTAGTTATTTATGCTCGTTTTATCCTCTTAATAGTTGAAGATTTTTAAATTGTTCGGTAAATTGTTCTTCTGGTCAGCTTAGTGTGTACATGTATTTTATGAAGTTCTTAATATACAGTATAATAATTAATGAAAAATTGTTTAAACATCGCGTGACACTAGATTTATATGTAAATAGTAAACAGGGTGTTGCGAACGCCAAAACGTGTGGGTTAATAATTCTAGTTATTCCCAATTTCGGTTAAAGGTATTGACATTTTTTAATATTTTAGCCGCAAACTGTATTCCTAATTATAATACTTTGGAATAACTATAAAAGTTTTCACTTCTATAATGTTAACTATGGACACAAATTAATTGCTAAAATAATAAAAATAATTGTTGTCGTATTATTAAGGTTAAAGTGGCACTTATGGAGAAAACAATAGACGAACTTCTGGAACAAAACGAGTTACTTATAACAACGATCGTTGAGTTGCAAAAAGAGGCTTTAAATCGTGCGCAAGAAGTGGAAAAAAGACTCATTATTAGCGCTAATAATACGTCGGAAGTAGTTTTGGCCTTAAATAAGTACGAAAAAGATATCAAGAAAATAGTCGACGATCGAATTACGTCCATAGAAGCCGCTGATATTATCGACGAACTTAACAAACATATTCTAGCCGTTAATATTGAAAATAATTATCTGAGAGAGCAAAACGACAATCTAAAACATGATCTGAGCAATTTGATCGAAATGATGAGACGAAAGATCGAAGACGATAATGGACACGACAAGAGCGACTGTTTGACGTTTTGCGACGTCGATCCCGAAGATATATTCGGACCCATCGAGACAATTGCGTCGAATACGAGTTCTTCAGTGGACGAAGGCGTTCAGGTGGGCATCACTTGCAATCTTTCGCGATCCAGTTCCGTATCCAATCAGAATAAGTTTTTGATCGAGGAAAAGGAACTGTTGATTACGAAATTGCAGGAACACTTGCATACGATATCGAATGAGCTGGAATTAAAGGACGAAGTTGTCAAGAATTTGGAGACAAAATTGAATGTCACCCGAAAAGATAATGTGGACGTTAAGGAGAGGTTTGACGATTGTGACACTAAACTGCGCGAAGCGTTAGATATGATATCTGTACTCACCGAACAGAAACGATCTCTAATGATTAATTTGGACTTAGAAAGCGAGCAGCGAATCGAATTCAAACACGAACTCGAATCGTTGACCACGCGTTTGTCCGAAAACGTGAAAACCGTTGAACAGCAA
Organism: Phthiracarus laevigatus; assembly: GCA_034700185.1. NCBI lineage: Eukaryota > Metazoa > Arthropoda > Arachnida > Sarcoptiformes > Phthiracaridae > Phthiracarus > Phthiracarus laevigatus. The sequence continues at coordinate 36,902 of JAQIXJ010000094.1, read as the reverse complement.
TCGATGACTATTCAACACTTGCGTGAGGCTATTGTCGCCAAATGCAAATCAGACTCAAAACAACCCAATGGCATATCATATAATTCTAGTCAAGATTTATGAACTTAATAGCAAAAAATCGAGAAAGAAATTATCAGAAAAAAACCGGTGACTTATTCATCATAATATTATCAGTAAATATATATTTAAATAATGTTATAATCGCGAGTTACTATTTTTTGATTTGTTAACTTATGTTTCCTATAATTTGTTAATATTTACATTTTTAAAAATATATTATTTTCAAATTTATTTTGTTAAAAAAAAGTCTATCAGATAAGAGCTATAATTTTTTTTATTACACAGCAAACAACAAAGTGATATTATTATTATTGAGTTAAATATTTTTGCTTAAAAGACGATATATTATTTTTTTTTAATTTTTAAATATTTTATTTTTGCATACAAAAAATAATGTAATATAGTTTAATGATTGTAACATAACCGCAATGAGACTCAAACAAAAACAAATATTGTAAATCATTATACACACTAAAAACCACATTATAAGCACACTATTATTATTTTAAAAATAAAATCATAATCGAAAAACTTTAAAAAAATTGTATAATTTTATTTTCACTGCAAACAAGTCTCTAAAAAACTGTATAAACTAGATTTTCGTTTCTTCTTTTTACTGGAGTTAATTGCTGTTTGCAAAACATTTCTCCGCGCAGAGGTGTTAGGCGTTGTTTGCGCTCCAGTTTTAACCACGTTTAATGAGTTTCGTTTGCTATCCGTTTTGCCAATATTTAAACGCTTTTTGTTAGCTTTCGCTTTCCTGTGCATAGCGTTCAACGTTCGGACGTGTCCACAACACTCGCATTTAGCTATTAATTTATTAGACTTATCTGTTTTGCGTTTGGCTTTAATTCGCAATCGATTTCGACGCGAAAAACATTTAACGCATTGATTGGCGTTATCGACACGCGTTGAGTAGAATAACTCGGTTTGCCTATTGTCTAACCGTTCAATTATCTTATGCCGGTAATAAACGGCACTGTTATCGCCCACATGTTCGCTCACCAGTCTCTCGATTTGCTCCAAATAGCTAACTGTTTGGCGATTAACTATTTGTTTAGCATCCATTCTTTTCGTTTATGATGTCATTGAATTTGGTTAATAAACGCCAACAGATGTCACGCCAATGTAATTAACTATGGAATCGCCAGCAAATAAAAAAACTTTTTGGTCCAAAACGAAAAATTCAATTTATTGTTTTCCATGTTTTTTATTTCTCTCTCATTTTCCCCAAATAATATGCTTTTATTTTTTTCTCGATTGTAAAAAATGCGTTTCTCGAGCTTTGCATACAAATCACATTTAAAATAATTGCATTTTTTTCGTTGAGTTATTTCGCCACTTATACGCACACACAACTGAAATATGTTTTCGGATGCGAAACACATTTTTCCAGTTATTATTTGAAATAACTCTCTCACTTCAAACACTTTTCCTTATGAGCATAATCTCTATCATTATTATGATTATATGAGAGCGAGAGAAAAGCAAAGCAAAAAAAGAAGAAGAAGAGTATAGCATTAGTTAAGGGAGAAAAAAACAGTGTAAAGCAAAAAAAGAGAGCAAACACTGTGTAACGAGTTTCAGATTTAAAGAGACTTTCACCACATTAGGGCTAAAGCTATTCTTTTAAGCAAATGAGATCTCACAGGCGTTTACAACACTTCTATCGTACTCTGAAGCGGAGATTTTTGTTGCATTATCACTGCAGATAAAGTATAGCGTTGCGGAGCGTTGCGAGTGTCATCTTTTTTCTCACACGTATGAGTGAAGAGGGACTAAAAAAATTGTATATGAAACTAAAATTTTCAAAAGCCATGGCTTACATGTCTTATAGCATAGAACAAAGATAAATAACAGATATTTCCTATATGGGTGATGATCATCTTTTTGCATATCATATTTTAAAGCTTCTTTACAGTTGCACTCAAAAGCTATTATCACTTTGGTCTATGTTTTTTAATGGCTACTACTTTGCATGTGCACATAAATCGAGGGGATTATTGAAAATGGGTAAAAACTTTTTTTTTATAACTTAGCATCAACATTATAAACAACAGCTAACGGTTGGTCTGAGCTTGAGTTTAGTTTAAGTTTAGATTATAAGATGAAAAATTTCTCTCATCTCACACTCTCTTGCTCATCATATCATTTTCTTTTTTACTCATTTTAAAAATTACTCTAATGCTATCTTATTCATTTTCTTATTTTATGTTCTTTTTTCTACATTTTTAGTCATAATTCCAATTAATGCTCGCGAAGTCTTAAAGTTTTATGAATTTTTGTTTTATAAATTTAAAACTTTCTGACATTTTTATAGGTCTTTTGAGAATCCATTGGTTTGTATTTGCGGGGTAAGACAACAGAAGGGAATGTAAAATTTCATCAGTGAAAAAATATCAACTTTAATAGCATGCATAAGAATATATACAGGATTTTTCTGTGAATAAGACATGAGTTGCATTATATTCGAAACGCAATTTGAAATGTTTTTAATTCTAGGGATATTGCTTTTATAGTTTATGTTAAAAATATTTTATTTATCATTCATATAAAAAAAGTTTATGTGAAATATAACTTATTAAATTAATTTTTTGATTTCCTGAAAAAATTTATAAATTTTAAGTTTTATGATTTTCTTTACTTAATTTTTTGTACAGTATTTATTTAAAAAAAGCCATTAATTTAAAATCGTCCACTAACACGTGTAAACACATAAATACGTTTTGATACACATCATTTTTTCTGAACCATATTGATATCTTAATTACTATAAACCATTTCGTGGTTAATAAATTCTTAAACTAACTCGTAAAGTAGAATATCTGTTTAAAATTTACATAAGAAATGTATTTAACGCTAAAATTAATATTTAATGCATGCGATAAACTCTAATTATTAAATTATTAAAAATTGCATTTTATTTTTTACTAGATTTTAAAATCTTATTGATGGAAAATTCTAGCGAAAATACGCGTTTAATAAACTTTAGTTAAACTTTTAAGAATTGCGTTTCTATGCATTTATTATTCGCGATTTCTTTTCCATCTCTCTTTCTTTAATTAATTCTCTGTTGAAAATAAAATAAAAATTTTAAGCTGTCTTATGGTTATTACTATTATGATTATTTTTATTGCCTTTCCACACTTGTGTGCATTATTTTAAAAAAACAAGAGAAATGAGTACGCAAGAGAAAAAAGTAAAAATTGATTGAAATGACTGTAATAAGAGTTGGAAGAAATGAGAATAATTTAATATATATATATTGCTATATACGGAGCACTGAGATGACATTTTTTGGTCATAACAGTTAAAAAAAAGCTGTAGTAGAGGTTTGACTTTGCTTTGCGTGTTAAAGTGAAACTTTTATTGAATGTAAACATTTATATGTTTGTTTTATTGCAATAATTATCTGCCAATAGCAACGGTAACTGTAGTCTAGTATTTTAGGGCCCAATTCATAAAAACACTGCTTTTGTAAAGGTCTTCCAAAATAATTATCTCACTATAATAATGAATATCTGGTGACACGCCTTTATTTGCTTATTTAGTTTTGGCTTTTTTTTTGCTTCTGCTGCACTCGTTCTTAATGGAAGTTAACTTTATTAACTTTAATGCATAAAAAACTACTAACTCTGCATATAATTCCACGTAATTCTTCATAGCTGTGGACTTAGAGTTGATAGATCTTTAATGGACGACTATCATTAAACATTATTTGCACGAGAAAAGTAAATGAAAGACCAGTAATACTATGATTGGTTAATATTACTAATACTAAATTAAGACTATCGTCGACTTACACCGACTGTTAATATATTTTCAAAACAGATATATATATATTTAGATATATATTATATTTATACGTTGAATAGTAGAGAAAGTTTAGTTTAGCTTGCATTGAGTTAATTCAGTGACATTTGGATATATTGACAACACAACCCATTCGTATTGGGATACAGTTGTCAGGAAATTAGTCTCATTGCCAGCTTGTGCTCTGTACACCATTCACTAATAACATGCAGGAATTAAGAATACAACAGATAACCAAACAGGCAGTGACTAGATTTTTGTTTTTGTTTTTCATCGCAAGCACTTAATATATAGCTTTTGTGCGAAAAATTACGGGCAAAGAGGAGATGAGAAATCATGATCAGAAATCTAACTGAAATTAGCTTTTCATTTGCTCAGGTTTACAATTTTGCTCTTTCAATGAACATTATTGTGATTGTAGAGAAATGTATAAAACTTCGAATGCGTCACATTCTTACGCCTTACTAACTTTAATTTGATTTCAACCTAAAATGTGTCAAATGCTTAGCTCAGCATTCATTTTTCTAAAGCGCACACTCTTTCATTTACTTATCAATGCTTGTCTTTACTTTCTCGCTTTATCTATCTTATTCTTCGTTTTTCAAGTATTTTCGTTAATGAAGCGGTAACAACAAAAAACTTAAGAACAAAAATTATGCAAAAAAGATAAAAAAATTTTAAATAGTAAAGTTAGTAAAGAAAAAGAGAATTTTGATCACAGTTAAAATTGGCGATTCGCGTGTCACACAGCAACTATAATCAAATACGCGTACACACATTGAGAGAGTGAGAGAGGGAGAGAGAGAGAACCTTTTCAATGATTTTAAAAATAGATAATGATGAAGGAAATGACACTCTTGTTATAATGGACATTACGACTGCTTCAATTTATTTTTTTTATTGTGTTCTATCTGTCAAAACTATGCTATAGTTAAAAAGTTGAGCTACTTTTTCGCTGAGATATACTGTCTAACAAAAAAATATCTAAAGACAACAATAAAAAACTATAGATGCGGTTCCAATATTTTCGTTTAAATGTGCACTGCATGTGTATGTGTGTGCGAACTACTTTAGCAAAATAAAAAACTTTCAAAAAAATCGATCGATTAGTTTTTTCCCTATTTTTAAATGTATTTAGCTTTTGGAGAGCTACGAAATTTTTTTCAAACACAAAGAGCCAAATCTGACTTTAACTCGTAAGTTAAGGCAAGTCCATCAATAGAGTGGGGATGAAAATAATTGCATTCTCTATCGACTATCGACAACTTGTGGTGATGTTCATTGGAAAAAAATAAACGATAACAAGAAGGAAATGTAGCACATCCTACTTCATCAGTAGCAGTCTTTGTTAAAAACTTCGTAAAAAAGATATTTTTTTTTAAAAAAAGGTCACTCACTATAAAGTCTGATTTTAGTGCTTACTTTTTGCTCAACTGAATCACCCTAACGGTTACTATGGATACAAGTTTTTTTGTTTCTCTCTCGCATCCCCTCATTCGCAGCTTTTTTTTGGTCAGTTTTATGTACATTATAATAGAATTTAATTCGTATTAAACCGAAGTATATCTGGCTCTATAATTACATGACACAGGCACTAATAATTAACATTATGAAACAGCTACTAATCTATAAATAATTTAGATATCATGCACTAAAAATGCCAGTATCCAGGCATGTGGGAGATGTTCGTACAGATGCCAATTAGGCTTAATTACATTTATTATTTTCCGATTTATTTCAACCAGAATTAAGTCCTTGTTTTTTGTTTTTTTACTTCAGAGTTAAGTAGATCTATGATCCTTTTTAATTATTTTTTATATTAAAATGGATTAATTGAAGTTTTTTGTTATAATTATTAAAAACAATTAAAACCTTATTCTCTTTAGAATTAATTATTTTTTGTTGCTGCTGATAAAAGAAAATCGCTGTCTCCGAGTAATTTATAATTTGAGATTAACTATAATCTATTTTTATAATGCTTAAGAGTTTTGCGAAAACAAGATATTTCTGTAAAAACTATAGCTTTAATTAAAAAATGCCTGTATTATAATGGTCGGTATTTTTAATTTTATAATATAAAAATTCTTGTGTGAAAGTTTTCTTTGAAGTTATACTACAAGTTTTCTTTGAAGTGATTGTGTGATTGTGTGAAGAGAATGGAGTTTTAGCACTGTTTTATGCATAATTAAGCGATTTCTTAGTTCCCATCTCAAAAGCTTATAACTTTTTACTCAATAAATAATGCATGTAATCCATCTTTAATGGAAGAAAATTTAATTTATTATTTTAGGTTCAGTTGGACATTAAAATTAAAAATATTTCCATAGAATCGAAATTGAATAATAAAATCTCCAAAATACTAGTTAGACTATATCGCACGAATAATATTTTTAATCAAAAAATTAATTTTTCTATATCTCAAAATAAATATATTTGCAATGTATACACGTATTTCTTAATGATTGAAAATACGTATTATAAATAAATATTTCTAATTAAATTATGGCATGAATTTGTAGAAATGTTTAATTTAAGAAATACTTTAATTATGCTAATTTAATGGATAGGTTAAATTAAAATAGATAATGCGATGGCAATGTAAAAAGGTGTCACATTTTAGTGACCTATCACTCAAAATATCGTAAATCTATATTTAATTATATTATAATATATAAAAATTTTAATTAATTATTTGATTTGAATATTTAAATCCGTTAAAATTTTTGGTTAACAATTTGAACAAATATTCATTTTGATAATAAAATAACGGTTATGGTTCGCACGCGTGCTTACAGTATAATGTGTTTTTCAGTAATTATAATTAAGTGACCTTTACTTCAATGATTAATTGCGTAAACATATCATAACAAAATTGTAATCAACTATATTTATTGATAACCATATTATGAAATTCTATTGATTATTATTTTTACTTTTACAGGTAAATTGTAAATAATGTCTCGAAACGTAACTATTTTTATGAAGTAGACGTATAAAGGTTTGATTTTATTAACTTATTAATATATATATTGAACATTAAAGTTTAATCTAACCACTAATTGAACGAAATAATAAAAATTACAATTAAATATTAATTTTTATTTAAATTGTAAAGAATTATTCTATTATTAATAATCATGAATTATAATTGCTATATCAGCTAATTTTTAATCAAATTAGGGAATAACGGTTAAAAATAATTGAAATTTTTAGATCTGATTAATCAGTTAAATTTAACCAAATTTACTGCAAATATATAATAGAAATGATACAAAAGTAAAAAATGAAACAAACTGGCAGTAAATGTGAAATTTAAAAATCAATACTTTATATACGTATAACATTTTTGGGACATAAGTTGTGGAAATTTAAAAAAATGATTAAAGCAGATACACTAGTAATTTTTTCAATTAATACGTAAGCTTTTGTAAAATTTACATATACTAGGAAAAAAATCTTAACTTTAGTTGTTTTTTATTATACTATCTATACTCAATATTAAGATTATATGTATGGTCGTATTCCATGCAAAATTATAATTTAAAGCGATATATAATTTATAAATAGTTATTACAATAGATTTATATTACAATAAATTATTTTTATAATGAGGAGCTTTTTTCCTAATGATATATTATGAATATTTAAATTTATAGAAGATAAGCAATTTAATATTAAGCGTATACTCTTTTTTCCAAAGTTTTCTTTTTTAAAAAAAGATAGATTATGTGCGTCAGTAAACTTATTAATTCAAATTTGTTCGCATAAATCGCATGACACTTACGGTTAATATTATTAAAACGTATAGTAAACCGAAAAGTTTTTATTATTATTATTATTCTGATCAAGTTATGAATATTTAAATAAGCGAAACGTTTTAGTAATAAGGGTGAGGTACTTAACAAATCTCATGCAAACATTTTAAAACTATCAATTATTTCTCTCTCTCTCTCTCTCTCTCTCTCGTGAATTTTTGATTCTAATTTGAAACGTATATCGTATATGATATATAAAATGCGAAATTTTAATAGAGCGCAAATAAATGGAAACCAGAAGAATAGCGTAAATGGATAGTAAAGGCATAGTAAAGCCACAGACATGGCATATAATAAGTATGTTTCGGTGATTCACATAAACATATATGCGTTTTATATATAAAGTTTTGCACGCAAATATCTCATAAGATTGTTCATATTTTGCTCACTCATAAAAAGATACAACAAAATTATTGATGGTATGAATGAATGCGAGTGACAATAATAAGGCATTTTTCGTTTTGGAAAACGACATTTGGATTTGTTCACTAGTATATGGTTATTGGTTTAAATGTACGACTAAAAGTAGCTATAAGTTAGAATGAGTGTGTCATCAATGTTTAATATCGCATCAATTTTGAATTGACTTATTGCGAGGAATTTTTTTCTATTCGTTTATGCTATCAATTAAATGGTATTATGCGCTGGAAAAAATGCACACAACATCTCGATTTTATGCATATATACCGCACTTCACAGTAGTAATGGCTGTTTGCATAGAAAGTCGTAAATTTGATGCAACTCTCGTTTATATAATTGAATTTGCAATTCTTCTGATACTTAAATTCAGAACATAGAGCACCGAAATGAGTGGCAAACAGCGCGATAGAGAGATACATGGAAAGCAATGGTATGCGTTATCTTTGCGTAGAAACGAGTGCACAAAAACTCTCTCTACTAATAAGATATTAGTTGATTTGAAGGCTTCCAAGACTTTAATTACATGTATAGCTTATTACATGTATTGCGTATTACAGTGTCAGCGCATCGCTAACTCTATACCATTTGTGAAACGTGCACTCATTTCCCAATCTATCTATTCGTTATTAAAATGAGCGGCTCAAGAAAAACTCAAAGAACGTGGCAACTAATTGTAGAGCACTGCGTTAAATAGAGTCAAAGTAGCTGTGAAACTGAATAAACGCTAATTGTAACACTGAGCCTATGATATAATTAACCACAGCTTTCTAACACGTAAGCCTAGCAACGTATACATCGCTAAAACTAGTCACTGAACTAAATTGTGGTTCATTTGATAGCTGATGAGATAAACGGGTTAAAGCAGGCGAGTATACCAATGCAGACAGCAGTGTGCACCACACACATACACACACATCAGTACTATGCATGGTGTATATGGTCATGCGATTTCGTAGTGACTTAGTGTTCACTTCTCACTTCATTAGAATTAATTAGAATCGCAAGAGCATTCATGCGGTGAGCTCTTAAACACTTCATCCCAACTTTTAATTGGTATACCTCTGCTCTAACTTAATATAACTAAATTGCGCTTTACTCTGTGAGTCATGCATCGCTACTAATCAACTTTTGCCGATTATTAATTTCTTTTGCATCTCTGCTCCTCTTCTCATCTATTTATTTAAATCCGAGTAAACAAAATCGACGAATGGTGGCGCTAACTGTTCATTATGTTATCGCTTTATATATTTTTTGATGCGGTTTTTGATCCCTATCCTATCAAATGCCAATTGATTCCTAACTAAAAACATTAAAACTAGCACTTTTAAAATTGCGTGCTCTCTCTCTCCTCTCGCGAAGCGGAAGAGAGTTTTTGTGTGGCGATTGTCTTTTAATGCAATGTATTTTTTGGAAAATGCAAAACAGTAGAGCAGTATTATTGTATAAGAGTAGGATTAAAACTAAATAAGAGGAGAGAGAGAGAGAGAGAGAGAGAGAGAGAGAGAGAGAGAGAGAGAGAGAGAGAGAGAGTCAGACAGAGCGGGAAGTAAAACAAATGCATTTTGGTCAAAATAGAGCAGTTAGACAGTTGGAGTTTCCATATATGCGTTACCAGTGCCATCAGTTCCCCCAAAAAACATTAGTTTTTTATGAATCTCCCTCGAGATCGGAACGTATAGTGTTATATATGTTACTTTATCATAATTAATATGTATAGGATTAAAGATAATTTAAAATGCAAATTCTTTAATGAAAGTCAGGCAAAAAACAACTGCTTTGCTTAACGTTATGCCTCGCAATATACATAACTTTCCTGAATGTAATTCTTTTAAATAAAAAAATTAGAATATTGTCTCAATTTTTTTGATGAGATGTGCCTTTATTTTATTTATAAGCTTACATATTCTTAATTGATGATTAAGATGAAAGCAAGTTTGATCCCTTTTCCTTATTTATTCCCCTTTTAGTAGCAGCGAAATAGCGGGGAAAATGAACAGTGAGGAAAGAGATGTAGATACTGATCCCTTATTTCTTTATTTCTTATTTTTTTCTCATTTATCGATCGGTTTCATAATATAAGGAAATAAGTATTAGTTGTATAATTTTTTGTAGTGCTGTGTATGTATGTATATATATATATAGGGAATAGTAGGCACAGAACAGACACTTCTCCTAATCATCAATAGAGAAGTCTCATTCTATTGCTAACTAACCCATTATACAATAGTTGTCTATGCAAATGCGTACTCATTCAAGTAAGCGAAGTTCATGACATTAACTCAACATATTTGACATAACACAGCGTCAGAAGTACTAAAAAAACAGTGAAGAAACGCTTTCATTCTTCATTCAAAAGGTTTTCATAACTAAAACTGTGAATAAATATTGATTTGTAGCATCAAAAAACCACGCCATAAGAGTTGCGTTGCAAAAAAAACAAAATTACCGTTTTTAGCAACCGATTAGTCGGACAGTCTGTCCAAATTATTTATGTCATCAATCCATCGAAATGGAAACCCACTAAACTTAAGTTATTAAGATATTCATATATTACCCCAAAAAATAGCATTAAACTACCAAACAATTTGCGAGCTAACTGTAACAGAGTGCAAAAAATGAATAAATTTTTGTTTATTATGCGGACATAACTTATAAAATATGATATTACTTTGTTGTCCATAAATATACTGTTTTATAACCGCATTAATTTTTTTTTAACTTTTTATCCGCTGGTTCTCTAGATTAGCAATTGATGGATATAGAGATAGACAAAAAATAGGAAATAAAATCCGACTGACATTTCAATACGATGTGCGGATAAATTTGCAATTATATAACAAAAATAAACGCATGACATGTTCGGCACATGAAAATGTTTCGCCATATCTTATTGGCGTAATATGTTAATAATTTTTGCGTTCGTATTAACTATTATTTATTTTCAATGACTCACACTAAACTTATTATATTATGTAATACCGATGTCGAGTGAAATGCAAGATTTTTCTTTATTAGACTCCTGTTTCATTAATAATAAGTTAGAATTTATTTGTGCGGGAAATCAGATGACATCAGATGTAGACCATCGCTGACTGACCGTATCTGTGCTCAAACACACAAACACCACTCACGCTCGCACTTACGATTAGTTGCGAGAGTTTGTTGACTGAAACCACAAATCAAATAATATGCCCAACAATTCGCTTATTTTCGTTCATTCATACAATACTGTACCGTATGATTATATTGTATCAATAAAAATGTTTTTGATCTGCAGTATATTTAATTGGCTCAAAAATCATAAATTCTAATTTGAGCGAAAATATTACAAAAAAGTAAATTTTCCGTCATTAGAGAAGTAATTGTTTTATTTTAGGGCAAACAACGTAAGCTTATAACCTTTTTGGTAGTGTTATTTGCAAAATACTAAAATAACAAAAAAAAACACACTGCTATTAAATCACTTAATTGATTAGTTAATGCACGAGACATCTCTCTCTATTAGTTTTAATAGTAAAAGCAAACACAAGATATAAATTAATTAAAGGTTATTAAGAAATCGATATTACAGATATAAAAAAGCTATTAATACGTTGGTAATAATTTGAAAATCAACGAAAATTGCTGACAATATAACGACGTAATGATGTTATTAACTATTACCACACTAATAATAATTGAAAATTTTAAGCGAAAATAACAAAAAAATCAGTAAAAATAGGTTTTTAAATGTATATCATTATTTTTCGAGTCATTATTTTTCAAACCAAATAATTTATTCGTTTTTAAAGGAATATCTTTTGCCGAATAATCGCTAATAATAATGGTTTTTATTAATGTTAATGTTTAATGGCAAAAAAATAGAAATGGCCATAAAAATTATTGCGTTCATGAATTTCTTATAAATGTAACGAAAATAAAAATATTTTTTATTTCAAATAATTTTGGTTTCTATTAATTTAATTATTTATTATACCTATTTTTAAAACAGTCTGATTGCTTAATGAAACCCCAAATATTTTTATGATTATACTTGATTGTATTGTCTGTATATTTTTATATTTTAGCCAAAATTTTACACTTTTCGAGAGAGAGAGAGAGAGAGAGAGAGAGAGAGAGAGAGAGACTTAAAAATTATGATTCTTTGATTTTAATCGATTCTCATAACTTTAGTGTTGTTGTTTTTTTCATTAAAAAATTCAGAGTTGCTTACAAATTATTCTTGACATTATTTTTATAATTAATAAAATTTAATTGAATTTTAAAATTGTTTCAAAACAGTATTTATCGCAAATAAACCTTAGAATTAATTAATCTGTGAAACAATAATCTTAATGGACAACATTCCTTTTAAATTATTCCAATAAATTATGAAATTTTAAAAAGTTTGTCATATAAATAATTTTGTAACAATATTCGGGAATTGTGTTCAACAAGAAAAGAATTGAAGCGTAGAAAAAACAAAAAATATAGTTTAATCGATAATAATCTCGAAATATAATAAATAAAAAATTTATTTTTGTTATTATTGTAATTTTGATTTTCGTTTCGTAATCTTATTATTTAGTTACGTAATTTTTATTGAATCTTAACTTACATTATATAAATATCAGTTGTAATTTTTTAGCTGATTTTAGCGAATTTTACTTTTAGAATTGTGATTTGTGTGCTACACCTCAGGGCTCATACTATAAAGTAAATGGGAATTCTAGATAACTATCTTAGATAGTGTACACGAGTCTATGCTACTCAAATTTAATGAGGTTTGCTAACATCCAACGAGTAAAAGAAAATGAATTGATTGCAATGTTCTCTCTCTCTCTCTCTCTCTCTCTCTCTCTCTCTCTCCAAAATTAAATCATTTGTAGGAAAAATTAATAAAAAAGAGGCAAAGTTACGAATTCAGTCTACTGTGTCTCAAAATAAATTAAAACTTAATATTTTTTTCGCTTAAATTGTATTTTTAACCATTTGCGATGAAAATGCTTAATTCATGCCACATTAATTATTTTTTAAAATATAATGAAAAACTTTTTTATGTATGGAAAAACATTTAAGAAAAGCATTTGTTCGAAAGAGTACGGGAAAAAGTAAGGATACATTAGGCATTCATTTTTTAAAATTAATTGCAGATATTTAAATGAAAGAGCAAATTATAGAGCGTTAATGCAAATAATTTTTTTCTCCTAATTTATATTATTATAGTCGACGCTGCAATAAGAAGCGGAGCACATACAAAAAAAATTAGATTCTTCAGTTAAACAGTTTGCAGTTGAATATATGGCAATAGTGTATGTGTGTGTGTATGTGTATAGCGAATGGTATACAATCCACATTAACTTATTTGTATGCGCTGGTAATAAAATCAATGAGTGTACAGAAGGACTTTTATCATTATTGAAAGCATTTTCTAAATCTTGATTTTGTGTTGGAAATCAAAAGTGTGTTTGCAAATAAGTAATTAGTTTGAGAGTTTAATTTGTGCACTATATATAAATTTATATATATATATAGTCTATATATAAGCTTATATATGTATGTATATATTTTTTGCATGCTTTTTCGTATGTATTTAGCTGTGCAAAAGTAAACTCTCTTTTCATTAATAAATATTCATTTATCGATTGGCCGCTCTCTTAACGCTGAAATATAATAACGTTTTATGCATTATTATTATTTTTTGTTAAACTAAATCAATCGTAGACCGAAAACATCTGTCAGAGCAAACCCCCGGTAAATAATCCAAAAAAAGGGATTAAATCCTTAATTTTAAGCGCTTTCCAAGAATCATTTCAAAATTTAGTAAATTTACAGTATTTAATATTTTGAAACAATTTCATACCAACGTAAGGTATATACTGATTGTATTAAATGAGCCAAGAGTTAAAACTAAAATTGCCGAATCTCTTTTAAACAAGTACGTAATATTATGATTAATTTCTTCCATTTTTTTTTCGTTAATTTCTAGTGTGCATTATAACACTTTTAACAATAAAATCACCGCAATATTTTAATGAACATAGTATCGAATGATAAAGTTATTTGTGAAAAGAGAATAAACCAAATAAAATTCAATTTATATAAAGCGTTTGTACAACAAATTTATTAACACTTATTTGAGTTATAATTTGAGTTTTATGATAAATGCTGCTCAAAGAATCTATCGAAGAATTAAATTTTCCAGATCTCGATTTTTTGCGTAACTGCTTATTTATACAAAACATTTATTTAGTTTAGTTTTCGTTTGGTTTATTATCTGTTCAATTATACGTCAACTAAACTGCCGTAATGCACAATCTATGTTAAAATAAAACCTCATGAAGCCATAAATCGAAAATGTTGTTTGTTAAACATAGAGAATTTGCTTTTTCCCAAAATAATTTTATTATGTTTGCCACAATACAGCGGATTAGTTATAATACTTTTTGCATAACTACTTAATACCTCCGATCTTTATGACCATAACAACAAAATGGTATAATAAATTTAAATTACAATCAGTTACAAAAATTCTGGTATTTTTACTTTTATATTATTGAAAAAGAGAGTTATGTTACATTACCGTAGGAGTTTAAAAAAATTATCTATATATTGGACGACAATTCTTTTTAAGAATTTAGTAATTAAATCATTTGCTTTAGCGTTGAGCATTAAACTATTTTTTATTTAAAGAATTTTCGTCGATGCAGTATCACTGAAAATAATGACCTTTAAAACATTAATACGTTTTCAATATTAGTTTTCATGGAATTCTTCGAACAACTGGGTTATATTGGCATTTATTTTTTCTTAATGTTAAAACTGTCTTAATCTTTCATAATGGATAAAAGATTTAATACCCTAAACTTTGGTAGAATTATATTTTAAAAATTTATCGACAAAAACTTAAGTGCTATCATGTTATGTATTATTATTATTATTACCACTTTAATTCAAATTTACATATAAATTTAGTTCACTTGTTTGCCGCAAGATTTTCATTATTGAAAGTTTCATTACGTGAATAGCGCTTTAAAAAAATTAAATTATTCCGACTAATAAACGTAACAAAAAATTGAAGCCATTCTTTCAACTTAACGTAAAGATCAAAAACGCGCAAACATTCATTAAAAGCGAAAAATATTTGGAAAATGATTAATATATTTTTTATCTCTTATCAAGTTTAACGTGATTTGTCTTGATTTGAGTCGTTCGGCGATACTATTTTTAACCGCTATTAATGACAAAACATGTATCGTAATCTTATGACATCGTAGAAAATAAAATAGCTTTTCAAACGCTACATCGTTTCACGTAATATTTTATTGTATTCGCAAATATTCTTTCGGTTTAATTAAAATTCATTTGAAAATTAAAAGTTTAATTTATTCGTTTCGGAAAAAAACTTATTTATAATTACGAAATTGAATATTACGTTTTGCTATGTACCAGATATTCAAGTTCTTAGCGTTTGTTTTTTGCTCAGTGGTTGTATAAATTCTTCAGAAATAATTATATAATAATAAATAATACTTAGTTATAATTCAGTCTCAAGGACAACACAATGGAGCCATGTTTTTAATTACATAGGCATTTGCCATTCTAAACTTCGCGAGAAAAAAATCATTACAGCGCGCTGTAAATAATAGAAAATAGCCGTTTCGTTCGATAAAAACTAATGAAAGGCTAAAATTAAAACGTTTAGTACAATCCGTAGTTATACGGGGATTTGAAAAGAACGTTTCTCTTTCTCTGTGTGTGACTATTATTTTTTTTTCGTTTTCTTAAAAAATGGGTAAAATGGGAAATTTTAGTTAAGACACAGCGAATGAGAATTCGAGTCATTAAGAATTTGTGCTTTTGGTATCGGCTTAAAGTTTTCTTTACTCTTTTCACGACTCATTAGGCTTTTTTGTTGTTCGCTTCGATTAGATTTAATTGTAGTGCACTTAATGATCCCGAAAAAGACAAGCAAAACTCAGCCCAATAGAAGAACAGCGTTTCTCTCATAAAAGCGTTTTTGGGCATATATTGTAGTTATTGAATGGAATGCCTTCCAGTATATTGTGTATGCATAGTCTCTTAAAAACTCTCTATACGTAGATATATGAGTAGTATAGCTGCATAATTAAAGTTGGTTTACTGTTTAACTAATGCCTAATGCGTGAGCTCTATTCATTTGCATATAATTTCCCCGATGACACTTTAATTGACTACTAATTAACAATCCTTTAAGTAACAAAAGCGGGGCATTAACAGCACCGGGTTTTTTGCAAACTCAATTAATTAATGAATATTTAATTGAAAACAGCCGTCAAAACTGTTATGTTATATTAGCATGTCTTTAGTGCATTAATAAATTGAATACTGGAGCACAATATTGTTGTCTATGCGTATAGATATACAGAATACGCTTACATTACCGTGCCTTACAATGCGTACCGATTTTTTAGCCTTTCAATTCCAATACAACGCAGTAAACTATGCCATACAGTATGGTTCGCTAAACTAATGCAATGTTTGTATATATTGCCACAAAAACAAGCGCAGCTACGCTTTGCTATTGCAGCGCAAAAAAAAAGTTTTTTCCCTAAATTAACAAAACTACGCAATATATCTTAATTTCTTTTTAGAACATCCCTCTGCTAATTACTGTTGATGGAAGTTCGGTACTTAAATCTACGCTATATTTCTTTACTATCTTTATATATTATGCGAAGCTTTTTCGCTAATATAACTTTCAAAGTTGTTTTTAGTGCGTTGTGTGTGTGTGTGTGTGTGTGTGCGTATGGGTTTTACCCCCACTTTTTTGCATATCCCCAACCGTCCACTGCCTTATGTAAATGGTTATTTTTCTTATACGGAGGGAACAGTAGTTGAAGACTTAAGTAGCGCTTCTTTAATTATCATTGAATTTTTTTCTCTCATTTTTTCCTACTTTGATGTTGCGTTGCATCTCTTAAAATCCCTCTTTTGCAACACTTCCCCCATTATCATTAAGACGATATAATGAACATTTTTTCCAACGAGAAGCATGAATATACGCGCAGAAAAAAAACCTCTTTTTTGCAATTAACTTTTTTCTGATGATTTATATATGCATAAAAGTTGCGCTTCTCTCTAATAAAGCCAAACGCACAGGCATTGCAAGTGCAATATATGTCTAAATTTAAGTAATTTTTGTTGAGCACATACACAAAACAATAGTGCTGTAACAAAAAACTGTGAGCGGCATTCAAACTGACTTTTTTCAAAATATATATTCCTCATTGTGCCTCATTATAGCACACCCATCATCAACTCTTTCGGCTCTCTAATTGGTTATAATTTGTAACGGAAATTGCAAAACACATTTCGCATTCAGTTTAGTTTTCCAAATTATATTTTACAACGCGAAACAAAACAATGGAAATAAATCCTCGTTTTAAGCAAAATTTTTTTTTCTCGTTTCGTTATTCTTTCTTTTCACTCGATATTATTTTATTATTTTTTTTTGTTTCTCCGTATTTCGCGAAATCTCGTCTCGCTGTGTCTGTCGTCCGTTAATGTATTCAGAGTTGAGTAAGCTTTTGAATTTGGTAAATGGCGTGAGATGTGGAGCTATATGACCCTCCATTGAATTGAGTTAAGGGACTGTCATTTGTATTGGTTAGTGTCGAGCAAAGAAACAAAAAATATGTTATGCATGGATAAAAAAATTCTGTATAAGTTTCAGCCGAGGCTATGCTCTGATATGTGTGTACATGTGTGAGGGAGTGTGGGGTGAGAAGCGAAAAAAAAATCAAATTGGAATAAAAGGGAATAATGAATGTGACTGCGAGTTAAGTTGCAGGATCATGAAAGAGTGAGTGAGAGACTGAAGAGTGTGTGTGTGTGTGTGTGTGTGTGTATGTAGAGTGAGAGAGATTTGTATGAAACTGTTTTTACAAACTTTTTATGTTTGACAGCATTATTTTTTAGTTGTCAGTCAAAACTTATAGTTGCAATCATGTTTCGTTTAGTAAACTCGCAAATGTGTTGTTATGTTAGGGGAAAAGAGTCATATCTTTCACTTTAAACACAATTATTTAAAATAAGAAAGAAAAGTTCACAAATAAAGAATAATAAATATACGCATTAGTTTTAAAACAGAATATATATAACGAAAAGTTTTCGCTATAATTTGATTAGCGATTAGTGATTTTTTCTAATTTATAAAAATTTCGTTTGACATGATTCAGTTTGATTTGGTTAATTTTTTAATCGAGTATATGGTTAAAGGCAGTGATTGCAGTGAGTGTACTGTAAAAATTGTAAGACGTTATGCAATGGTCCGATCAATCTTTATTAGCGAAAAAGGCGGTGTTAAGCCCTTTAGGGCGAAATGAGCGCAAACAAAACCAATATGGAGTGAAGTTTTTATGTTTAGATGCTTTATTTAAAAAAAGAATCCCCACTCGTAAAAGTTTACTTAAATGCGAAGCTATTTGAGCGCATAAATGCCGTCCTTGAGAGTGGCATCGCAGGACTGATAATACAGATGCAAATTACAATTGCTATCATTAATAAAATAGGATTACAGTTAAAATTTACAGTCCAGACTTTTTGTTACGCTATCTTTACCTAATATTGGGCTTTAATTGCCAGGATTTCTATTAAAAAAAGCCATATTCGCTATTCTCTCACTATTCGCCCGCTGAACATATCAACCCTATTATCATTTTCCTTTTGATAATAAAGATTAATTATTAAGGCTTTAAGTCGAAAGTTTTAGCTTTACTTTTTTTCGCAGAGTTGGGGCGTTGGAGTGAATGCGCTAAAAGTTATAGATATATAATATATATTATAATAATCTCCAGGACGTTCGTTCGTTGTTGTGTTCTCCCCCACCATTCTCTTAATTAAGTGCTTTGCAATGCGATAGCACTAAAAATAATCACCGCTTTTTTATAGTATATGTATGTATTCGCGCAGTTTTTCAATTTTAGCGATATTTTGCCTCATCTGCAAAAAATAAAAGATTTTCTGTAATAGAAAAAAAACGAGATGAAAAACTTTCTTAATCAGCTAAAGTTTTTTTGTGCCATCAAAGCTTTAAATAGTTTTTTTCATATATAAATTTTGATCTTATTGTGCATATAAAAGAATTTATGCTGCAGTTTAGAGAGTAATTGTTATAAGATTTTTTTTATTGATTGCCGGTCGACTGTTTAAAAAAATATATTCTCTTTAGATTCGCATTTCTTAACACTGAAACGCGTAGTGTATCGCATGTTTACAGAAAAAAATAGTAGTAGCGCACAGTTGGCCTAAGATTTTTCTGTTTTTTTTGTGTTCGCATTTTTCGGAACAAATGAGGCGCTCATCAATATTTAAATGGTAAATCGTAAAGAATAGTCTCCTGCTTTTGTTAAACAAAGTTACATCTAGTCTTACGCTAACTTTTTTACAGTCATCTTTTATATCGTGAATATAACAAAATAAAATAGAGAGCGAGAGAGAAAGAATTGAAAAGAAATTCGAGTTTAATTTTTTTTATTTCTTTAGATATGACTTCGTTAACATTTATTGTGACAGAGCTAGATATCGCTACGTATTCTTATGTAACAACAGTTTCTCTCTCACAGATTTTAAGAATACAGCAACAAAAATAACATAAAAATATTTTTAATTTGTTATTGAATTTTCATCAGGATTATTGTCAACTGTAACCCTAAGGCTAATAACTGGTGAATAATGTTGAAGAATTAGGTACTTTAACTTCTTTCCCTTCGCGCAAATTTTTTTATATATTCGCTGCGCTCAGTAAAGACAAGTCTTTAGATCATTTTTTATCGTTATATTAGTATAATATTCCCCACCCTTTATACACAGTTGAGTTATTGCATTGGAGTTTCAAGTGTCTTTTACCCGTTAGCGCTACTAGATCTATGTACCCCTTCAACAAAAAATATACGTAAATGTGATTATAAGGGATTTGACTTTGTTGGATAAGTTATTTCGTGTATATTAATAAAAAAATTATCAGCAAAATTTCTTTTTGCAGTGAGAGAGAGAGAGAGAGAGAGAGAGAGAGATACGCGCGAAATAAATTATCTTTTTATAATAACACCCAAAATATGTGTAGAAAGAGTAATGTCTTGAAGAAAATATAAATGTGTGTGTTCTACGATATAAATCTGACATCGCGTTTGACCCGCGCATTAATACCGACACATAAAAAAAGCGTTGCGCTTTATACTAGTTTTTTTTTGGGTAAACAAATCAAAAACATCAGATGGGTTTTTTTCTGCGTATATAATGATTTAAAATTCAGTTTTTTTGTTCATTAATTCATTGAGCTTTCAATTTGGTCGACACAATTCCCCATACTCTCCGTTGCAAAGCATAACTGCAGCATCTCTTGATCACACAGACATATTATGAAAATGTGTATCACTTCCCCCCTCTCTCTCTCTCTCTCTATCGCACACACATATACATTATAGAATATACTATACAAGATCGTATATTGTATAAACACACTGCTGAAGGAATTAACACGCGTTAGTGAGCTGTATGTATGCGTTTTTCGATTTTTTGCCTAAAAAAATCTCCGTGGGTTAGTGGAACAGATCCATTGTAATAATTGGAGGGTTGAACGCGTGATACGAAATAAAATGAGAAAATGAGTGAAACTAAAGGTGCTCGTCATCAGTGAGTCTCATCCGCCCTTATCATCCTTTATCATTACTTTTAGCCGTAATACTCATCCAACATCACTCTCTCCGCGCTCTCATCATCGCTAACGTTAGGCTACTGTGCAGTGATGTGTACGGCTATATACTACTACTAGTGTGTAGTTTTCTCTTAGTAGTTTTAAAGTTTTTTGCTTCAAAGCTTGTTGTAATTTTTATATATTCCTTAAAATTATTACGATTCCCTTTGGTAATCGGCTTTCATTTGCCATTTTCCTCCGTAGGGACTTCATTTGAGTGGAAAAACCTAATAAAAAATAACATAAAACTTAGTATATGTAAGAGCATATACTACGTATAACTCCTGCCGCTATATAGTTATACAATTTTGCATCAGTTTGTTTACCCCCTATCATAATACTAAGTTACACTGTATATAAAATCCCCCACCCTTTTTGTGCACTTTTTTTATTTTAATAACATTACGCTGCTTTCGACTTGTTATTATAGTCGGAAAAAAATGTAAGACAATTAGTAAATGTGCGCAAATTACGCATTTTTCGGGGTTGTATTCATAACTCATCACTCGTTTGACCATAATTGAAGTAATCCTTTACTTCATTTTTTTTATTCGATGGCACCATAGAGTGCGTCATTGCCATTGAACTGTTATAATAATATGTATCATAAAAATTTAAAATTTTCGCTGTTAATTAAGCTGGGAATATAATACCCAAAATTCTTGCGTTTAACAAAAGAATAAAATTATACGAAAGTTACTTCGTTATTGCGAAAGACAAATGATAGTGTGCTCAATAATAGTCAAATTAATTCTAGTGTTTTAAATAATATGCGTATTTTTGGCTTTTTTAAAATTATAATTAATTTATTCGAGGAGTCATATTCAAAGTTTAAAATTACAGCGACTGTTTTAAAATTTATGAACATTTTTAAATATAAAATAATTCTAATTTTCGTCGTTTGTGATCGAATAAACTAAAAATTTAAGATTAGTCTTTTTTTACAGAAATATGCAAATTAGAGAAAAGAATGTCTAAATACGGGTTTAATTTGGCATTTAAAACATTAATTCATTGTGCCGTATCGTCATATTTTTATAGTTTTCCGCAAAATAAATTATTAACTTAAGCCAAATTATTAAGAACTAAGTTTTAAAAGTGTTTACAAAAATTTAAACAAATATGTCTTAATTTTAGATGAAAATATTATAATAAAAAATCATCTGACGTGTTACATGTTAAAAAACCAGAAAGAGTATCCATATACCATATACCAGAAAACAGTGAGACACACATTGTCAATACCACAAGTTCAATTTTTCCGCTATTACCAAAATCTACACTTACAGAGAAAATATATTTTAATTTGAAATTTTTAATCATTTTTTATAAGCGCGAAACCTTTAATTACAGCACAAAACTACTCATTAAAAAATCAATTAATATATTTTCCACTTAATTTTTAAATGTATAAAAAACATTTTAATTTTATAGCGCTGTTATTTTCCGTTGCAGAAAAGCTTAAAGCCATGCAACACATGAATACGCGAAGTTAGTTTTGAAAAAAATCATTTCAATTAACGTGTTAGTCTAAGCTTAATTAAATGAAACGCCAAATTTGACATTTGCATGCGTTAATACGTGACACGACACACCATCACGTTTGCTGTTTAATTACTTGGGGTTTTTATAGGTTTCATTTAATTTAGAATTAATCAGTTTGGATACGAAATAATGGAAATTATTGTGTTTGAGTTTAATAATGGAAAAATTACGGCATTCATGTGCAAAGTAAATTAGCAGTTAAAAATAAATTATAAACAATTTTAATTGCATTAAAATGGCATTTGTTTAATTAAGGATCAATTAGACAAAAGTAATGAGCCTAAACTAATGAGCGAACATTTTATAACTTACTGTATGTGCACTTCACTTACAAAGTCTTGACTACTAAATGTATTTTACGAAATAAATGTTTTAATTTTATTCAAAAGTTTAGTTAAAACATGTTTTTACTCTTTTTCCTGCAAAGAAATTTGAAACCTTAAAATGAGTGAGGAATTCTATTTTTTCTGATTTTCGAGGGTCCAAACCGACACTAAACGGTAGTTTTTACTCACACGTCAGAAACATTTCACTTATAAGCATATGGTTTACTTCGTAACGCGAAAACATTGTCTGTAATTCACGCGCACAATAACGGGGTTCGACAGTGGGTTGTTTCGAAGGAATCGGTTGTTTATCGAAAATGTTATTTTAGTTTTAATATTTATGTAGCGTTTAGGAAAACGAAACAAAAATCGGATCGAATAATTTAATGCTTTTAAGTCATACATATTTAATAAGTTATTCACTGCGCATAAATTAAAGCTTCAATTTCCAAAATTAAAATATTAGTAAAACAAATTTGATTAAATCAAAACCTATTAAATTGTTATTCGATGTTTATCTAGGAATTCGCTTTATTGCTTCTGTATATTCTGGGCGAACACATTACATAATTATTTTAGATTTAAATTAAAATTTTACTATAAATGATATTCTAATTTTTATAGTTTTTAGTTTAATTTTTGATGTGCATAAATACTAAAGATGCAAAGTTGCACCAGGGGTTGAGACCTTTTAATAAAATTTAATACATTTAACCAGAAAGTAGTCAATTTTTTCGAATATTCTATTTCAATTTTATTATTCATTTTAAACGCATTGTATGTTAATTAACTAATGCTTTTATTCAAATATGTGTATATCTAATGTTGATTGTTTACACCCGTCTCTATTACAATCGCAATTTTATATTTATTAATTTATTAAATTTTATTATATTTATGTTTTATTTCAATGCTACTTTTTTCAAAAAAATTTAATTAAATTATTATTTTTAAGCGTTAATCAAATATCATTATTTATATTTGACATTCAAATAAAATGCAAATAATCTTTGTTTGGTGCATTTAAATATGAGTTTTTTAATTTAAATTTATTAGCTTTACCAATGAAACTGTATTATAATAGAAGAGAGCTCGTTCTAAAATAAAAAATATAAATAAAATTATAGGCATTAACTTAAATTCTTCCATACTTAAAATTCAAAACTTTAAAAATTTTAGTTAGTTATAATATGCGATAATATTTAATCCTTTAAACATATTAAGCTCATCGTTATACTGAGCTTGAATTCAGAGCTAAAAAGTGCATTAGAGACTTTCGCTCGGTTTTTTACTTATTGCACACATTAGACATATTTTCACTTAACATCGCGCATTTAGTTCTAGGATTTTTAATTGATTTTTTATGGTCTGTATTAGTGACATTAGATGAGCGCACAAAAACTTGAAATTTAATAACTACAGTAAAAGTATATGATAGCTACGAAATAATGCATTTCTGATTACTTTTTTGGAGTTAATTACTATAAGCAAGCAATTATTAATTAGACGTTACTCAAGCGCTTCTTTCATAATTCCTTTAAAGTTTCATAATTGCGTAAACAAAAATAAAAATATATTTTAAAGGAAACAAAGCGAAAATGTTAGATGGATTGCACAATTGGTAATTAAAGCAATTGTTAGATGTATAATAATGAAATGTTATAATACAAATATAATTGTAATAATAATAATAATAAGTTGGAAATAAAAAGAAGTTTAATAATTAAATATATTTTATTGTAAGATTTTAGTGACAATAGTTATTTGAATGCATTTTTCCTTTTAAAATACTTGCATTTTTCTGGCGGTATTTTCTGCCTAAATTACATTATTTGTGTGTATAATTAGAATTTGTTCAAATGTACAAATGAACTTTTAAATGCCGTAGAAATGAGGATTAAGTAACCTATGATTTAAGTGAATTCCAGCGTTTAAAAACCTTTTGTGTAAATGGTGTACAATATTATATATTCGTTGTTTTTTCAAACATCTTTTCCAAATTATATAATTAATATCGGAAAATATATTTATAAAAACATCAATCAACTGAAATAAAAACTTTTTTCAGATCTAAAAGAAAGTTTCCCAGTAATCAAATAATTATAAACTAAAATGAAAAATTGCTTTGTAATTTATCTATACGTAACGGTACGGCCAAAAATTATTTAACGCATTCAAACCATCGCGAAAATAACTTATTCGAATTTATAATTTAATAAAATAAATTAATAGAACTTTGAAAGATTGTTTAAACAGATTGGAAAAAAATCATAATTTCTACAGAATATTTCATATATTTTTACATGAAAGTTTTTGTGACTAATATAACATTAACTATATAGTAATTATAATGCAAATCTCGTTGAAAAAACCAATTAAATCTTTAAGACTGCCTTTATTAGTTGGGCTTTACTCTTGCATAATCAAAATTAGTCGCATATTGCTAAACCTAGCCGTAAATAATCCTACTTTGCAAATACAATAGATATTTAGTGTGTAAGATATTCAGTACTGCCTAACTGTTAGTATATACGAGTGAAGTAGAAAAGCCTTCGGGTGCGGGTTTTAAATGTTTAACTATAGCTAGACGTTATACATTTTATATCGATATATATATATATAAAGCTCGAAAAATACAAAAAATAAAAGCTATCAGCTAATAAAAGTAAAACATGCTATCAAACTGTAACTGCAGGAGCAATAATTGCTTAGTCTTTAATAGTCTTTAATGAACAAACGATAGCAATAATCTTTTTTGCCGGTTTTTTCTGTGTGCCTAACTATGACTTCTTGTTTGACTTCATTGGCAAAGCCTCACATGTGAATGAAAGCAGCTGTTTTAATTATAGTGAAAGTGTTTGCATATGCATTACTTTGGTTGCCAAAACAAAACATAGAGAGACTCGCAATTAAAAAAGCGACCTGTAAGGCGACCGTAATTACAAACTATAATGCAATTCAAACACATTGTAATATATGATATATACTCTAATAGCGTTTGTGACAAACAAACATATTGAGTTTTTATGGACCCGATATATTTATTTTTTGTTTTGTTTTTAGCTCACTTTGTAACCATTGTTTTTATATATATATACAGTAAATCTCCGTTTAAAGAAATAATTGTTAGCTTTATTTCGGGTTTTTTTTTAAAAACAAGGAAATATGATAAAATCGTTTGAAGTTACGCATTAGTTTAATCAGAGTTTTAAAACTGTTTTAACTTTTATCAAAAATAAAAAAACAATAATTATTAAATTGAATTTAATTTTAACCAATTTATGAACCAATCAAATCTTGTTTTTCGAAAATAAGTATAGTCTTAATAACTTACTGTATGCTCGTATGCGTTGGTTTCGTGTAATAAAGTATAAACCGTTATACACAGTTGTATTTATGTCCTTTACTTACGACACTTCTTTCTAATGCCAGTATAAAATATTTTTCTTTTTAGGTTTTTAATGCACGCAATCTAATAACTATATTATTAATAGCAAGCGATAGTGCTTTAGTGAGCGTGGAACGGGTTATTTCCCTAATCTATTGCTTGTTTTCAGATTAATTTTATAAAAAAAACTTATTAATTAGAAAGAATATCCACATCTATATCAGTTTTGTAGTGTTTTTTTTGTGTGTTGCTAATAACTAACACTATGTTAAGCATAAACAATATAGCCATTATATATTTGCTGCATGAAGATAAAGATAGAGAGCAGATTAATTAGTTAACACGCGACACAAGTTGTGTGTGAGTTTTTTTGCTAACAAGATTGTTCACAACTACTGGCACTAAGGTTTTCATAAGTTATACCATAAATCGTGAGCTGTGGGTGTGTTGTTCATTGGATTTATCATTTATTGAGTGCGAGAAAATGCAACACACTTTTGCGCACCCAAAACGCTCAATGAGTAAAAACTCATCTATTTCTCTCTCTATCTCTCCCTCCCCTCTCTCTCCCGAAATAAATATAAGTTTTGTGCATTAAATTTTCTCCTCACTTATTCGTTATTCAATTTTTGCATTTTGTTTGGTCGTAAAGCAATATAAAGTTAAATTAGAGTTCGCAAAAAACAATACAAATTTGTGTAGATTACAACATATCAATCAAGTGAAGTCTCATTTTATGCAATTGCTCTTTTCTGTTAGTTCTCTCTCTCTCTCTCTCTCTCTCTCTCTCTCACCCTTATTCCTATTCCTATTCGTAAGTATTGTACTCCATATAAAAGTTTTATATATAGATAAACGATGCGTTTCTCGAGCATACTTGCAAATGAAGCATTGCGCTGCAAAAGTTAAGCCAAAAGATCAATAAAATATTACATTTTGCTTGATTAAAATTTTTTAAATTTGCTTTTCTATTCATATTTTATAAGAGTTGTGCTTTCGCTAAATTGCTTGTTATTAATTACCATTTTTCTTTCTAAATTGTTTTTTCTTTTTGCGACTTCCCTGAAAAATATTTTATACGGCATTAGTACCTCTAAATGTGATTAGTTTCAGAGCTACAATACACAACGAGCATACATCCATACATAACATACAACGCATTTCTAATGAATTGTTCAATTCTCCCCGTCATTAACAATGCAAGAAAGGAAAAAGGAAATATTCATAATTATTTTTCCTGAAATATACGTTTTTGCTCTAATGTGACGCTAAAATATTTTCCATCTATTAATATCTGTTTTTATTATTTTAATATAATATTATTATAATTATCTTAAAGGTATACCGAATGATTTATTCTTAATCGATACGGATTTGTAACTCGCAATAATGGGCAAAACTTTATTTAACTTATACATTACACGTATATATGACATTAGATTGCTTTCGCATTTCGGTAATTTAGCGCATTTGTAATTATGGCACTTCGTAATGACATTAAGACTATAGTTAGTACAAGAGTATCAAAGTTAGTAATCTTGCTTACGGTCATAATATTGCCATTTACACAATAATTATGTCAGTGTAAGAAATAACAGCAATGATATTATATTTCGCTGCGGTTTTCATTAACTTTCCTCATGTCTGCTCATCAGACTGTGAATAAGTTGTTGATAGTAGCTATTGGTAGATCTCATTTTCGCAAATGAGTGTTCATTTAATAATGACTGTTTCCGACGAAAAAAAGTCGAGTAACGCATTTTTATACCTTTCTATAGTAATCAGGTAAGGGATATGTGAGATTGAGATAGAGAGAGAGAGATGCGCTGTTTTGTTATTTTTGAACTTTGATTTTCGATTTAAAATTGGTTTTAAATCAACAATAATTATAAATGTTTGGGAAACTAGATTTTTTTAAAGAATAATACTTTTATTTTTTGGTGTCACAGTGAAGTAATTTAATTAATTTTTTCAATTATTTTTGGTGAAAAATTAATTTTTAATTAGATTTTCTTCTAAAAACTTTTTAATTAAATTATTTTATTAAAGTAAGAACGTTTTCGCTAACAATCCTATCAATCCATCATATATTGCAAAAATGAAATTAATGTTAGATAATCTAAACGGTTGGCTGATTGCCAATAAAGAGATGCAATTAAAATGTTATCTCGTCTTTATTTTGTATTTTTTTTAACGTAAAAAAACGAAGAAAACAATTTAAATTTCAAGAATATTACGGCATTAGCATTTCTGGTGCACTTTCATCATTTTATTTTCAATAACAAATTGAAAACTTTATCCATTTAATACTCTTCTTGTTCATTGAGTTGCGTAAATTAGATTAATGCTCGCAACAAAAATTTTGCTTGTCTTTGAGAAAATGTCTAGAAATTCTTGTTTTACAGTATATATATATATATTTTAAAAGAGGGAAATCTTATACGGATCGCGCGTTTCTCGTTCTAAAAAATGATACTTTAAAAATACAAAACTAATAATTTTTTAATAAAATACGGTAATATGCTAATTAAATTTTTGTTTGCAAAAAACTTTTCGAAAATTAAAGTAAAGCATTTTAATGTTTTTAAACATTTTATTTAATTTAAAGTTTTTCGTTTTTTTTTCATGGAAGATTAAATTAACATTTTTCGAATTAATCTGAGGAATATTTATCGTACGCGTTTCCTTAAACGAACAAAAGTGTTGACAATTTAATCTATTTTATTGTTTGAGAAAAGTTTAATTTAAATATTTTATTTTATTTTATTTAAATTATTTTTTATTCTTATTTCAAACATTACGAAGTTATAATAGTTTAAACGCTACCATTTTTAAAAAAAATTAAATGCATTTGGTATTTAACTGCTACTTAAAATTTTTTTTGCCTGTTAGTTTCCTTCTTAGAACTACGAAATATTAAAATAACCCTTTTATGGTAAATATGACTAAAAATTATAGCAAAATAATAAATAATGAACATTGGGAAAGAGTTGAGAGACGCATTTAAC
Source organism: Phthiracarus laevigatus (assembly GCA_034700185.1). Lineage (NCBI taxonomy): Eukaryota > Metazoa > Arthropoda > Arachnida > Sarcoptiformes > Phthiracaridae > Phthiracarus > Phthiracarus laevigatus. The sequence goes on along the minus strand of JAQIXJ010000094.1, from coordinate 7,812 downwards.
TCAATTGTTATAATTATAAAACGTAATTATCTAATACTAAATACAATTTTAAATTCTATGAAAAGTTTTTTTAATATATTAATATAAATAGTTTTAATTACGAGTACGAGTATAAATGTCTGGAAATATTGAATAGAAATAACACAACAATCTAAATTTATGAAAATAATATTTTTTGTGAAGAAACGAAACAAAAAATTGAACTTAGTTGTGCTAACTTTTTTGCGCATTGCCTGAACGCTACATACATTTTGAGGGGTAAGTGATGGACAAAAAAATCCATAATAATATTATATATTATGGGTTTACTGTAACTTTTAGTATTTAAAACTTTCAAACAAGCCATATAACTTCATAAAAGTTTTAAATTTGTTTATTAAATCGAAACGGTTATCTAAAAATGCATTATGCATTAAAATCGAATCGGCTTAAAACGCAATTTAAAAATAAATATTTTTGGTTTTTTAATTTATGTAATGCTTTATTAAAATAATCATTTTTCATAATCTTTCAAAACAAATTTTCGCTAACATTTTATAAACTAATTAAATTAAATTAATCATATTCTTAATAAATAAAATTCTAGTAGAAATGGATAGACATATTCCGGAATAAATAATAATAATAAGCGGCGGGAAAGGAAAACAATGGGAAAAAATTAAAAATTAAAATAAACTTAAAAAAATTATACAGTTTGATTATCTACATTTTATGATTTTATAATTTCAAGTATATATCAAGTTTTAAAAATATTATTAAAGATTTTAAGAAATATTAAAATTTAATCCAACCTGAAACACAGTTTTGGATATTTAAAACTTTATCATTTCAAAAGAATAAATTCCTTTAACAAAGTTATCACTTATGATTCCGCCAAAAAAATTGAATCAGGATTAATAATGTTTTAGACCCGTTGATCTTGGACTACCAACGTTCAAAACCTTTTTCATATTTTCCTGTACTATTTCTGCCCTAAACTGCATTTTAGGTGATGAAATGAGATTATAATTGCGAACTGACTGGAATCATATACATTTCAGTAAATGCATTTTGTAAATAAATTAAACAGAAAAACAAACTTATTTGAATCAATGTGTGACAATAAGGAAAGAACGTTTTATTGCGCAAAAAAAAAACGTTTGATATAAAATGTTAATCTTAACAAAAAATTTATTGCACTTTATTACTTTATTGTTTATGACTTTTTTTTGGTGAGAGAGATTAAAAAAATAATTAATAACGCCCTCATTAGCGTATTTATTTTTTCTAATTAATATTTAAGTGATTCTAAATAATAAAATGAACTGAAAATGAGTCTCATGTGTAATAAACAGCGTTCAATGTATTATGTAATGTTTTTTACGTCGCTTTGAAATATGCATTATTATTATGTGTACAATTTTTTTGTGGTGTAGATTTTATAGATATCAAAATTAATTAATTTTATGCTAGAATTTTGATTAATTTTATATAATTAATGTAATATACGGAGTTTATCAATAAAGTATCTGAACGTAATCAAAGTAATGAAAAACTTTTTATTAAATTAAATCTTTGGCGTGGAATCTATGAGTGTTTGCATTGCAAAATATTTGATTACAAAAAATTTGTAGCTTATTTTCATGTTAAATGATATAAAAAAATAATAGCTTATATTAAACAAATATTATTTATTTATTAATTAAATATTCTTATTAAAAAGATTCATATTAATTAATTTTGTTCTTAGAGTTTCTTATTATCAATTTTTTATAACTTTTTGATTATTTTTAGTATATACTATTTATTTGAAAGATTTTTTGGCTGTGAAATCCTCATTTGAGATAATTATCATGAATTGTAAAAAATATGTTCATATTTATTTCGTAGATTATAGAGAATGAAATTAATTTTTAAACGGAGCTTATTTTTGACTATCGCTAATCCATCAATTGATAATCTGATGTGTTTTACAATTAGATTTGTTCATTTTGAGACCGAAGATATCCAATTATAAATTTGTTTGAAAGTCTGACATTTAAGATTTGAAAATTAAAAATGAAAACGATTCACAAATTTTATCCTTGATTCAAATTTACGTTTTAATTCGTCTTATCGGTTGATTAAATACTTTATTTCAATTTAAAAAAATTTGTTAACACTCTCTAATAAATTACGAAAGTTTAATCAATAATTTGTCGAATATTTGGAGATTGGAAAAACAGATATCCGAATCCAATTTAAAAACATTCATTATCTTGTTTTCACAAAAACCGGACTTAAGATTTTCAAATAAAACCGGATTTATATATTAACTTTTGAAATTATTTTTTTACTTCGAAAAACACTTTTAATGGTAGAAAATTTAATTATGTTTTTATATGAGAAACATAAATTGTATTCAGCGAAACAAAAATATATATTTGAATATTATTGAAGTTACACCTATGGAATGCCAACATATATATATACGCCGCTGAGATAATTGTTATTATTCCATGTAATATATTATTACAGGAGAAAAGCTAATTAGAAAAACTAATAAACATTATATTACGAAAGCAGATGAAACAGATTTTAAATTGTTTAAGCTATTTTTTAATGTGTTTACTAAAATGTTGCTGAACTTGAAGTCATTTGGCACAGACGAGAGAAAGTTAAGTGCTCACACTCAGCCTTCAAGCGAACTTGGAATCAACCAAAAAAAAAATTTCTCGCTTAATTTATCCGCTTTTCAGTCATTCTCTTTAGTTTCAAATAAAATGTCATTGATATGCATATTTTTTTAGTAGCAGTTAAGCGCAAGATATATGTATTCGTTAAAGCATCACAAGCAGGTGTTAGTTAGCATTTTCGGGTATCTTTCTATTCTCCGCGCTCTGCATCCCTACACCTCATCCCCTCCTCCTCCCTCTCCATCTCATTCTGTCAATTGTTTTTTTCGATTGATTTATTCTTCTCATTTTCCCATTGTCTTTATCGAGACTCACAAATTTGAGCTCTAATTTAAATTTGATTATGGAAAAAAAAGAAGTTTCGAGTTAATAGCGAACATCTCACATAACACGAACTCATTATCATTACAGATTGCGTTTGATTTATGCATGACATAGTGGTTGTATCAGTTAATGACTATTTCATTATGAACTCAATATTCATATCAGGGTGGAGAAAGGTATGCGAAGAGCAAATAACTAAATGATAAAACACATTGGAACTCATAGAGCCATTGTAACTTAACTCCGAATAGGGCGAAGTCAGCTTTAGATTTCAGCGCACATATACGCACACAGACATCTCGCTGTGATTACCCTTCCATAATTCCGAGCCATAGTTATTATATAGTGTTTGCTCATCTACAGTACCTTAGCTAAAGGTCTAATTACTTGGTCTTTATTTTTTATGCCAGTTTTTTTCGTATATATAATATATATACGCGCTGTACATATAATCTATACGCATGCATAAAAAATCAATAATAAAATTCGTGCACAAAAAAATTAATCACAACCTCACACTAACTCTGCGAAACACACACACACATATATATGCATATACCGGTACTCGCGTGGAGCTCATATTAAAAATTTAATTAAAAAACCTTTTAGCGCCTACAGCAACAACTTCGGAGGCAAATGGATAGAGCGGTAGCTGCGTTTCGTTATGTGAAATGGCATAAATAGCTACGCGAACACTACTCATATCACACATTTCTTTATTTCATATGCGTGCATACATTTTTTTCTGGATAATCATAAAAAAATGAGAGCATAAAATAAAAGGGAGGAAAGCGGAGCGCAATAGTTTTTATTGTCACTCTGACGATGGACTGATGTTTCATTAGCATTATAGCTATACTGCGCTGTTTGTGTGTGCAATTATTATGGCAGATAGTTTTGCTCTTCACCAAAAATAATAGATGAGGAGATCATTTTTGTTAATACATACACATAACACGGCACACACACACACACACACACACAAAACCGAGTTTGGATGGAATTAGAGGCGGTTCAGGTGTACGTATAACGTTGTTAGCAGGCATTAATACTACCCATAGCAGAGTACAGCATAGCATTTGCAAAAAAAAGTTGTACAACTCATTGTCATTAATTACTAAATGTGTTGTTGTACATTCATTACATTCATTGTGTGGTAGATTGTTACGCATTATGACTCATAAGGGAAGTTCACTCGGTTAGTCAAGTTGAATAAAAAGAGCTACTAATATGCAATTCCCACGTTCAAAAAACTAAGGAAGTACACCGACCTTAATAAGTCCATAATTATAAACGATGTAAACATAAATAATGAAAAAAAAAATTTCGGCACTCGAGTTAGGCACTGTCTAAAAAAACGTTGTGTGTGTTTGTGTGTATTAAATATGACTCGATGACAGTGGTGTTCGTGTGCTGCATCCTGTAAACTGTAAATGATTCTTTATCTCCCTTTACTATTCATGACGTCTGTATTTATCAATTAATTAATAATCTAGTGAAACATCTTATTAACGGATAGAAAAACAAATTACATCTGTATTATACGGTTAAATATAATACATATATCTGTTGTTAATGTCTAATTAATTAATACGTTTGCTCTTAATAGTTGTTTTCATTACTGTTTAATTAAATATATTAGACATAAATGAGTAGAGTATGTACAGTCGATTACACATTTGTTTTATTCAATTATTTGCCCGATCTTATGCATGCGAAAAAAATAACGAAACAATTCCGTTAATTAAATTAGCTTTCGCTTACTTTATTTATTTTGATTACGAAAACATTAATTAAACTAAAAAGCTTTAATGCAATTTTTTAGCGCAATTATACATAATTGTATATATTATATTGTAACGTATGTGCATATTGCCGTAATTTATATCCATTGAATATTATTATTAAAAAAAAGCGCAGGAATTTTCGTTTCGCGCGCAGCGAAAATTTATCGTTAGTCAATAGAGTAATTTATCTAAAAGGATAGAAAAGTTTTAAAATGGAAAATTAAATTAAATTAAATAAAATAGCAAAAATAATGGCAGAGGCATAAAAAATACTGTGCAAAATTTGCATAATTATATGACATATTATGCAGCATTTGTACAAATTATTACAAAGTAGTTGATTCTTAATGATAGTGGGTATAATGCGATTCCAGTTCTTTCTTTTTCGCTTAAACGGAATAACGCATAAAGATTATAAATTGTTGTTTTGCTTGTTTTATTAATCATACAAAACAAACAATTTTTTGGGAGTTTGGAATGGTTGTATAATTTGCAAACGTCGCTTAACTGACCTCCGCTTAAGCATTAGTCTATGGGTAAACTCAAACGAAAATTTTTGATAGAACACAGCGAACGTGTACGGCTAACGAATTAGACGTCAAAACTGATGCTAAATACTTGGCATTATAAATGCGTTTTGATTATTATAATTTTATGAATTTTATTAATTCAGCTGAGAGTGGAATAATTCACTACTCTCTCTCTCTCTCTTTCTCTCTCACACACAGGGCAACAAACAAAAATTTCTTTTAAGTATATGCAAAGTTAAAATTTAAATTTCTTCGGATATTTTTGTTATTTATTCCAGCTGTTCGTAAAATAGTAAATTGTGTGCCTAATTATATGTAATTTATAAAATAAAAAATTGATTTTCTTGAATAGCGAGCTTATTATACAAGTTTCTGCCATTTAAATTCTGTTAGATTTTTCACTATCAACTCTTTAAAGCATCAATTTTTCTTTATCACAATCATCTTGAAAGCAACCTTTTATGTATGGAATATTTTCTATGTTTGTATGCAGTCTAGATTTTTTTCCCCTTTAACTAAAGAAATGTTTTTTAATTTCTTTTTTTTCCTTTAATTTTTGAGTGATACTAATTGATATTTAATACGAGTGCTCGGCATTCAATCCTCCAAAAGAGGTACTATTTTCGTTTGAAAAAAAACCATTAATGTTTAGCAAGAATTGAATTCTTAAATTTATTTTTCATTTTGGAAGTTATTTACGTGAAAATTGAGTGTACGGATAATTTGAACAGTTAAAAGTTTGTTTTGTGCGCAGCGTTCATACCTGCGGTACATCCTGTTATCATTAACAAAAGCTGAACCTATTATTATGTGGTTTAATAAGTTTTCCTTTAATTTCAATGATATTTTTTTAAATACTGTGTATCGCATATATTAATTTATATTTAATTCTCGTGAAATGTTTTCCGAAATTATTTTTGTTACTTCCGTTTGATGTTTTTTGTGCGCGTAATTTTGCTTTAAAATTTGGCTTTTTTGTTCTGAAAATGCAAAAATGTTAAATTCTAGATCTGTATCAGTTAATGTATATTTAATTAAATTTGAAAGTAAAAAAGCGTAATTAATTTATTTGAAAAAAATTACCATTTTTCTAATATAAAAAAACGTTATCGAACGAAAATAAACTGGAAATAAAACTGAATTTTTTTATAATTTTAAGATATAATGTTTTGTTAAAATATTTAGATATACAATTAATCGTGAATTAAATTACAAAAAAAATTTATCCAGTTTTTTCTTTCGATAACGATTTTTTATTGAAATTTTTTCCAAATAAATTAATGATTATAAAGTTTTGTTAAAATGTGTCGATATCTTATCTTAGTTCTCTAATTAGTCAACTGTAACTTAATATTGTATGAAAATTTTTAAAGACAAAATTTTAAATTCCAGATATTTTTATCAATTTATATTTTAATGTTATCATTATTAGCAAAATTTAAATTTCATAGTATTTAAATGATTTTTCGTTGTGTTAAACAAAACACAAAAATAAAGATATATTTTGTTTTCGCTTGATTTTAAATATCCATCATTATTGTAAAAACGTGACTAAAATTATAATAATGTGAAATAAAATATTCAATAATCGCAAAAAGTTGAAATCCTTTTTGAGTGCGAACACGACCATCACATGTGTGCGCATATTTAATTTTAATTTTAGTGTATTAATATTTTTAGGAAAAAATTCTTAGTAAAATTCTAAAATATTTATAATTATTTCCAAAAAATAGAAATAACAATTATTTTTATATACGTTAATTACGCATTTCCTTTTGTTTAGCTGGAAATAAATTTCAAAAAAGACAACATGCAGTTTTCCAGATTTTCTTAATTTATATAATTATTACAGAATATTATGTTTGACATTGAAAGGGATTGTCTTATGAAATAATTAAGAAATGTAGTTAATCATCTTATTCAAGCTTTTTAGCATGTTATTGCATTTTAGTAGAAATTTTTCAGACGAAAAAAGAAAACAAACGTAGCGAACAGTTAGGTTGATTGAACGTCTTATTAATTTTATAAACTTTATTGTCGGTCTCATGAAATTAACTTTACTAAAATATTAAACTTAAAAATTCAGGCTTGTTCTAGAAAGCAGTTCGTTTAAAACCATCTTTATCTGTAGCGTGAAAAATTAATTATAACAATGGGGCTTAGAAAGAATGCCGTTATTTTTAACTAGAGCTTGTATATCGAAAAATAAAATCACATATGATATACCAAACATAATTATGTTTAATAGAATTTCAAGATTTTATTAATGAGTATTTCTTCTTTTTAGATCAGCGAAATAATCAATTAATTTACCCATTTCTAAGTTCAACTAACATTTCTGAAACTCTACTCAATCTTAAAAATGAAGTCAGATTAAAGTGGGAATTGGGCGCCAAACAATTAGTATCGGGCTTTTGTTAGGCTCGAGCCTGTGTCTGGCTAATTAGCGTAAATTACTCAAATAAGATAATAAAATAGAATTTATTTTGATACATTTATGACAAGGGTTGGATTATC
>JAQIXJ010000093.1:0-56596 GCA_034700185.1 Phthiracarus laevigatus | reverse complement strand
CAATGTCACTAACTTTAGAATTTTATTTTAATCACGTCTTCGATTGATTAAATCAATAGATTTGCGCGTAAAATAGTAAAGTAAAGCTATATTAAATACGATAGCGTGCAACTATCGGATCGAAATAAAAAGTAGCACATAATTTTCCATTCATTTTTTTAATTTTATACAGTAAATGTACTTTTTTTGGTTACAATATCGTAGGCGTAGACGGCCACTCAATAACCAAAGGAGCAAAATTGTGAGAAAAAATAAAAAAAATTATTTGAAAACATGTGAATTATGGTTTGTTATTAAAATTTTTGCATAATTATAGTAATACATTGTATATCGCATATATTTCGTAAGTTTCACTATTAAATAATATACTTAAAGTTTGATTTAATATATTAAATATATTTAGAGCATTGATTATAGTTTCAAATTAATCTAAATTTAAACATTAATCTAACATTTATAGACGTGTGGAGAACATTATTTAAATTTGAACAGAATATTGTAACAAAGAAAACTACAGACTGTTTACTATATTTGCATAAATTAATTCATTACGTTAACAAGTTTTGTTAAAACTCTTACTATTATTACGCATGTAAAACAAACATTAGTTGAATTCAAACGAAAAACATCAAAATTAACTAATATTCTTGATAAACTTTTTATCTTTTATCGAAAACTCATTGATAAACCCAAAGAATTTTTACTGACTTTTTTAGTAAGAATATTTTTTGTTCCTCAATGACGGAGTTTGGTGAACACACCATACTGTCGAATCGATGTGTAGTTTTTGTTTGCCTCTCACTTAATTTTAATTTAAACACAATTTACAGCATACATTACTTTAAAATCGATTATTTAGTAAATAAACTATTGGTTCACAAATTAAATACGATTTTACTTCTGGTAATTTTAATACAAAATTATTTATTTTTAATATTTTTTAAACAAATTTTTATTTTATCAAAACTGATATAACTTTTCTAATCGACAGTCGGCTTATAATTAAGTTTTCACTGTTTAAAATCCTTATCAAATCATTGAGCGCAGAGTTTAAAGTCAAGTATTTATAATCAACGCGATAAAGAGTTTAAAACGCAGGTATTTTATAGAGTTTTCAGTGGAACTTAAAATATTAGTAAGTACAGTCACAGTTGTTGATTAATGACCAATTTTTGGGTATGGCTAGAATAGGGCGTATTTATTTTCAATTTGAACAAAAAATATAAATAATTTTTATATTCATTTAAATCCAGCTAAAATTAAGCTATTATAAAAATTCTTCAAATTGAAAAATTTTTAAAGATCAATGTTATTGGGTAGAAATATCGAAAATAATGCTTAAAATATGAATATTAATGAAAATACTATGCGATGCTTTCTTTCGGATTACTACGATTCAAACATATCTGGACAAAAGATCATTAAATAATAACCGTACAGTATTGCGAAAATATTTATATTTTTATACGTGTAACATATTTTAATTTTTATTGCACACATATTTATTAATTAAAATTGAATGAAAATATAACATGTAAAAAATATTAAATGTGGTAAATAATATGCTTATACAATAAATTTGTTTGTTTGGTATAAAATCTAATAAAATTTAATTTTTAAAATATAAAATTTAAGCCAAGTTTCTCGTAAATAGAATTTATTCATAGGGAACGCGGCGCTCAATTTTTTGGTTAAAGAAAGCATTTTCTTCTATGTTTACGGGAAGATTGCGATCGTAGACCACATACGTAAACTTTTTAACCGCATTTTTCGTGCCAACAACAGTTAAAACCGAATCGGCTTTACATCTGTATCGAATTAAAATATGTTTGATACCAATAATTTCGGTTTTAATGTAAGCTATAAATTGATTTTCGCACGCTTTTATCAAATGAGACAACTTTTGCGAAATCACTAGACTCATGACAGTCTGATTGTCAATGGATTGCGTTTTCTCTTTACAACTATTAATCATAAGCGATATATCATTACCATATCTGAGTAATCTATATCTAGTCATTGTTGCTATTAAACCAACTTTGAGTTTCGTTTCGTCATAATTCCAATCAACAGAGCATTTTGACAATGCCTCCAACACTTTCGTTATTATTTCAACTAAAGATGAGTTGTCATCATCCGATTCAGCATAACAACATTCAACATATCGCTTGATATTTGGCACGTTTTGTAGAAACAGTTGTTCGTGGTCTGAGTATAAAATTAAACGCCGCAAAATACAATGAATAACTTGGTTGGAAGTTAAAGATGTATTTTTAATGTTAAGAATTAATGGCGAAGCGTTATGATCGCACGGATAGCTTTGCTTATCGCTTGAATTGATTAGTTTTAGCAGATAACTCGATATTGTCCACGGAAATCCTAAATATTTATCCTCATTTTTGGCATTTGAATTATATTCGTGAGAAATTTGATACCAAGCGCTCGCTTTCGCTAAAACCATTTGATCGTCAGTTTGGTTTCGTTCAAACATAATCAAGAAATCCATAAATAATTTGTCGACAATGATAGACATTAAATCGCGCACATCGTTATCGTTTTGCGTAAACACGTATTTATGCGCTTTCATGAACGAACCACTTAATAGCGCACATTCGCTCTCAACGCCAAATTGGTCTTTAAGTTGTTTTATAGCGTTTTTATAACATTCAAACGCATTAAGCGCATCATCAAAGTAAATCTCCGCGTTTTTGTGAATTAATTTAGCATTTAGAGAGTAATCGGCGGTAGTTTGCTCAGAAATTTCTTCGATAACGTCGCTAAAGTAGCAATTCATTTCAAAAAGCTTACCCAAAGCGTTCGTTGATAAATACGTCGGTTTTTCGTGACTTTTCATCATAAAGTGTGGATAAAGAACTGGTCGATCGCAAATCTTTAAGCGTTCATTAATGCCTGTTTTCGCGAAATCCAAAGCAACCGCATATTTATAGTCAAGAAACATACATTTTTTCGAAAATATTCCATCATCGCCAAAGTCAGCCCACGCTAAATGGGAGCTCGCTATCGGTCCGACTTGGTTTTTCTGGATAAATGTGCAGTAAAAGTTCAGAATATCTTCAACGGTGACTGCTCTGCCCAAATCAATTGCTTGTCCGCACGGAAAATCCATTGGTTTATAATTTTGTCGGCCGAACATTAAGGACTTACGCCAAATAACACTATACTCGTCGCCGTCTAAATCACTTCCAGCCATCTCATCGGCATGTGGTCGATGTCCGACCGCTGGAAATACGATACAATCGACGATATGCATCAAAGCTGGCACTTTAATTGCAGTAAATTTTCGAACGTCTCCGCCGTGCATACATGGATACTTCGTGACCAATATTTCCCCCTCTAATATCTTTTTCGAATGGTCCTCAACATCGGTGTACTGCACAAACACTTCGCCATACTTTAAGGTATATGTTTCGTCGATCACACCGAACATAATTCGCGCTTCGTTTAACGGAACTAATATTCTCGCTTTGTTCCGCAAATCTTTGCTCACTTTCTTGCAAATCGAATCGAGAATATTAACAAAAAACGGTTCATTTAGCAAATTGATTCCAGATTCTAACAGCTGTTTGAATGGAAGCTTTAAGTTCGTATAACTTTTGATTATCTTAATGGCGTTACAATTGCATCGAAAAGCGGCTGATATTTCTATGAGACGTTCGTGCAATAATTGCAGAATAGATTGATGTGAAACACCCATTCCATCCAATATTGTTATCAACGGACGGTTCAGGTAAACACTTCTTGGTTCAGACATCTTCAAAATATCGATATCAAGCGAATTCGACTCGAACTTTGTCATACTCGGTCTCAAGTGTATTACATCTGAATCAAGATTAGGATTGATAACAACCACTCCCTTACATCCAGCATAACGTATTTGATACGTTGACGGAATCGGTTCAACCATGTTTACTGCTTTCGCCAATTTTAGTGCCATTGAGTTCGATATCATGCCTACACCGTCAGAAAATACGTATGGTTTTCCAGATTTCGGGTGTTCTCCGCCCTCAATGTCATTGATTTTTACCACACAATTCGTGTCCGGAATAGTAATGTAACCCATCGACTGAGACATCGATAAACCAATTTTCGAAATAAATTTTGCCGCATTACTGATATTATTTAATTTGCCGATTTGTTCGCATATTTGTTTAGCATCCCTCTTCTGGTTGTCTCGAGCGTAAAGAATGAGCCCGTGATCTCTTAGCTGACTCGTCGACGCGCCAAGAAATTCATAGATTCTTCCACCAATTTCGAGTCCATCTTTAATCCGATCAGTTATCGTTTGCCGTAAAAATTTTTCGATTTCGCGGGTTATTCCGTGATCATCGGGAAGCGATTTGTTACACGCAGTGAACGACAATAACTGGAAATCTTCATCTTTGATTAAGAGTCTAATCGCGAATTCTGGATCACATGTGCGCAGAAAGCGACTTTGCTGTAGTGGTAATGATGGCAACAATAGTAATCGCGTTGGCGTTAGTACACACCTTCGGACGTATTTGATCGAATTATTCGCCCATTTTTTCGTATTCGAATTTTTGTATTTAGCGAATGATTGATGCAATTCGTTGATTGGATTTATATGCATACAATTTTCGATTGCGTTACGAATTTCATTCAAACATTGCTCAACAGCTTCGCTATTTTGTCGACAAAATTCATCTAATAATGCAATAAAATCATTATAATCGGTTTTATTAACCAATAATAAATCGATAAATTGGTACGAATATTCTCGCATCGCTTGCAACAAGTATTTGATATTGAATGGCAAATGAATGGACATTTCATTGGTTGGCGTCAAATCATTTGGACCAAATGAATACAAAATATACTCTTCTCTGAGTAATTGGATGGTATTCGCAAATAATTTCATATTTCCCACTAACTGTTCAACTAAAATATCGTTTTCATTACTACTATCATATTGCATACAAATACAATTAGTTTTTGTAAAGCAATGCGCGTTTACGTTATTAAACGTGTTCACTCTTACGCGTACACCATTAAAATTATAATTATCAATGAATGGTAAACCGTCTGGGGTTTGGTCGAAGTCATCAAAATCATCAAAACTGGAGTCAGATTCGAACGCGGAATCGTAATCCACGTCTTTTTCGATGGCTTGTCCACCCATATCGACGTTCGGTTCGTCCAACGCGTCGAAATTTGGTTGAATCCTATTGTTATCTGTTTCGCGTTCGTTAATGATTTTGTAAAGCAGTGGTGGACATAACAGATTAAGATAAACGCTATTGCCGTACAAATTAATTGATCTGATATTACTGTAATTGATGTTAAACTCGTGTCGCTGGAAATCGAAACACGTGTTGTTGTGGTTGCGATCGGACATCGTTTCCGCAAAAGTGCTGAACTGGAGCCGAACCATTCGAGTGTCGTTTTTGAACAACACTCGCATTGTCTGGAAATCGTGTGAATTGGTTGGCATGTGACACACGAACGCGTTTCCATTAACCACAACACCGAACGAATATCCAACCAAATCTAATTGAGTTTCGTACACCACTTTAATTGAATTGTCCATTATATGATTATTAACTATTTGAGCAAAAGTTTTATTACAGTACTATCATTTCGTGTATTTATTTTTCATTACAGTAACAGTGTAATCATATAGCGATTTCTATATCATATCGTATGTCACTTAAATAAATATACGAATTGTTTACAGTTTACTATCATCTTATAGTTTTCAAATATTATAATAGTAATTGGGCAGGGTGTCCTAGAGGGGGTGGAGGGGGTTACACCCCATGAATTCTTAAAAAGTTGACCCCCCTACCCAAAAAATGAGAAATGACATCTCTATTGGGGAAAATTTTTTTTAATGTTTTTTGTCCGATGGCAGAAAAATTGTCACTTAAATCCGAGTAGTTTGACCCCCACCCTAAAAATTTTGAAGTCGGAAAGTAACCTCCCCCAGACCGGCACACTCTGGGACATCCTGGTAATTGGGTATATTAATAATGATTGTCTTTGTAAAAATAAATAGACAGCAGTTTAAATTTAATATTAGAATTAGTAGTGAAAATTATTAGAATATGTTTCGAGATAAACATCCGCTATAAAGATAAACGTTTGTTAAATTGGGCAACGTTTCGGACAGCACCCTAACCATTATTTCGAAGTGCTAGCCGAAACGTTGCGCGATATAACCAATGTTTTACTGTTGCGTAAATAAAATGATCAAAAAATATTCTCATCAAAAATATCCTCATCAGTTATACTTTTTATTTTTATTAAGAAAAAGATTTGCATTAATATAATCATATCATATTATATAATAAATTAAAATTATACAAATTAAAATTCATAAAAAATATAAAAACATTATTTTAAACCTAATTTGACGACAATTCTTGAAGACAATCGGCAGAGATGGTAGACTGATGTTGTTTAAAGCGACAAACAGCAGCCTATCACATCTCTCCAATGCCATCAAGATTAATATAACACGATGATCCCAATCAACCGCTCGAAGATCCAAATCAACCGCTATCACAAACTTCTAAACAATCTTATTAAATATATCCATTCTTTTCTCTCCTTAATTTATTTTATAAATTTAAGTAAAACCTTTTTAGGTAGACTTTAATACAAAATTAAAAAATCTAAAAACTTCAAAGTTTTATGTAACTTTCAATTAACACTATCACTCTATCACTTTCATCAGCAAAATTGAACTAACTTAGCAATGTGCAATGGATTGGCAATATATATATGTTATAACTAGAGAGTCAAAAAGATAGCATTTGCTACTTTTTTATTTCATAAATTAGAAGCATATTATTGTTATATGTGCACGAAATACATATTTTGGAGTTATTTTAGCTCGATTTATAAAAGTTATTAACTGCTATTTTTCCTGAAATCGAAATATTGTCGTTTAAATCTGAATATGATACTCCTCACCACAAATATTTTTTAATTACAAACAAAAATTCTTAACTAATTTTCCAAAAAATTTTTAATTTTATTAAATAAAATTAAATTAAGAAAGATTTAGAAAAATGTTAATATTAAGAAAAAGACATTAAACCTTAACCTTTAAGTAATTTTTATAAAAATATATATGCTATTTTGGTCATTTATTAATATAGCGCTATTTCTATATGCTATAAATGCTAATATTTTGACTCTCTAGTTATAACGCTAGATATATTTATGAACTATTTTGTGCTTAAAATAACAAGAATCAAATTAATAAAACTTTATATAAACATTTTAATCGTTTATGGAAGTAAGCGAATACAATATTCATATACAATAACATTTTAATACATAACTTTTTAATTGCATATTAACTGATACCTAAACCCTAAAAGTTGTAAACTTATTTGTATGGATATACGGGGCAAAAAAATGTTATAATTAAACGACAGGAAGAGTAAAAAGTTGTTTATCTCTGAAGTTGAATCTCAATTTCTGCGCGTGAAATAATAAATACCACACATATCAAATAACATATATCAAAGTTTACACATTTTTGGCCTTAGCGTCAAAAGAATTTTTAAAATTTATATAAGTTACAGTATTACAGCATTTATATAAACAAAATATCAATGATAAGTAGAATTCGAAACTCACAACATTTAATGAATCTCATCGCATTGGCATTTAGCTGTTGTCTTGATATGAGACTAACCAATTAGAATATTTTACTTTGAATTCATGAATCGAAAAAAGAATCAAGTTTTTAAAATAATATAAATTATGTATTACTTTTAATGATTATTAAACTTTTAATGTTCACGTGTGATATCGCTTACAGTTTTTGTTTGTTTTCATATGTGAATGTTTTATGCGTCTAAAATTTGAAAAGTTATCATCGACTAAAAATGTTTTTCTTTTGAGTAATATTAATTTAGTTGAAATATAATAGAGGAATATTACTGAAATGATTCTAATGAAGTAACTATTTTTTAATAAGTTTTAAATTATTATTTTCTGTCAATTTTTAATTTTTATCGCAAAAATTTGGTGTATTATATCTGTATCTTATCTAGAGTTATCTTTGAAATCAACTTTTAGTTTTAAGTTTAAAACGGTCTCACAAATCAATATAGCAAAAAACTATCGTTTTTTTCGCTTTTAGACGATATTCGGCGATAGAATATGTTGTCTTGTGAACCATCTTAAATAGTTTTCTTATAAAACCCTATTTTACCTCGTTTTATCTTTTTTTTTGATTCAAGGTAATTTTAAGATTGCTTATTTTAAAAGTTAAATGAAACTAATTAATACACTTCAATTAAATTTAAGTTTATTGGTTTACATTTTTGTCGTGTTATATTTAAGATCCCGTCTTTAATTTGTTTACGTGCAAACGCAAGTACAGCCAATTGCATTCAAATGTATTATTTTATTTGGATTACTAGATATTAATTCGGCTGAAGAATTTTTACTTAACTAAAATTTGTCTTAAACACGATTGTTGTTGAATTAGAAAATTATTTTAAACTGTGTATTCGCACTTTAGGCAAATAAATTCTATTTTTTACGCATGAATTTTTTGATTTATATAAAGAAATAAAAACTAATTTAATATATTTCAAATAATAAAGTTATTTATTTCATTAAACCATATAATTATTAAGAAATTTATTTCAATTAGAGAAAACGTAAAATATCAATCATTTTAGTTAATACAATAAACTATTTAATAAGATCAACATGTGCTCAGATATGATAAAGTATTTCAATAAGTTATGTAATCATTTTTTGGTCAAAATATCCTTTTCTTATAATTTTCATCTTTGATATAATATATATAATATATAGATATACAGAAATTAATATGAGTTAATTAAGTTTTTTTGTGTTGCAAAACAAATAACAATCGAAATAAAAATTACTTCTCAGAAGAAAGCATACAATGAAAAAAAAACGTTGACTATTTGAAAGAGAATTTGAACAAGAAATTATAACAAAGTTTTAACGAAATAAATTTGAAAAATGTTAAATCACAATACTAGTTGCACAAATAAGGTTAAAACGTTTTGTTAAAATATATAATTTACTTTAAAGTATTAAACACAGTTAGATTAAAAGGTATGATTTATTTAGATTTTTGTCACATTAATGTATTTAGAAGTGTTTTTGTGCCTTAAAACAAAATATAACAGACGCCGATTATATCGTTTATGTTTTTTCATTTAATATTTTACTTGATTGCTTGAAACCTAAATAAACTTAATGCAAATTAAAGAATTAATAGCCAAACTCGTTGTAATTAAATCCTATGTATCCTCAACGCATAATTTTTAACGGATGAACACAGCCTTTTTTAAAACTTTTAGCACTTACGTCAACTAACATCAGACTATCTATAATCAGATTAATTAGCCTTTTTAACAATTAAACTTTTAATTTTCTATAATCTATAAACTTCAACACAAACTTTGCCGGTCAAATGCTAAAATGTTCTCATATATATTAGAGAGCGATGAATGCTATATGAATTAACCATTTGTATAATTTCTAGCCCTGAGATATTAACCTGTCAATATGCTTATCTGATTTAAAATTAAACTATTAGACAATCAACTTTTCTAAGATCAAAATAAGCAGAAATGTGGCATTGAAATATTAATACTATTAGTGAGACAAAAATAAAAGTATTGCGAAATATTTGTCCCCCTCCTCCGTCCTCCGTAATATATAATAAGTAGTTGTAATATATAATATGACGATAATAATAATAATAATTTTTGATAGCATTTTAACGCAGAATAATTTATGATATAAATATACAGTAAGCAAGAATGGGATTATAAGAATATAGCAATTTCGCTTTTGTTATACATTTTTTTTGTAATGTCAGTTATATAACATAAACATCGATTAGGTTTGGTACGCATAGCAGTAACAACAATGAAGATCATAAGCAGCACTAAAATTATAATAAATGAATGTCATCTTAAAAATCATTGATAATCTTAATAATAACAGAAAAAGTAATGGAAAATTTCTTTTGCATTATATATATATTTATATATTGTATATATTCGGCGTCTGTTATATTTTAGTTTTGTATCGTATATATACGTATAAGCGATGTTAGTGTTGTTAGTGATATATCGTGAAATATATTGTTAATAAATAATATATAGTTCACTATGCAAACATTAAACGTGAGGGAAGTCACTTCCAAATAAATTATTACATTAAACGATTGTATTCTTTAATTTTGTCTGAGAGCTTTGAGGATTGCTTGAACCTCTTCGGCAACTGCTGTGAGCACATACTCGAACTGTGCCTTTGTTTTAACGGTTCCCATGCGTTGGTCGCGTATATGTTCCAGCGTTGCCGCGATGTCGATCTCTTTCGCTCCTTTCGACATACGATTAAGTACCATATCGATTAACGTGTACGTGCCCGTACGTCCACTTCCATCACTGGTAACAATTGAAAGCAAAAAAACAAGTTTGAAAAACTTATCTTTTAAAAAACTAAGTTAACGTATTGTTTACCTGCAATGCACAACTATCGGACACGAACGACCGCGATAAGACTTGTTGACCTTTCTGTGATAAGAGAAAAATGAAAAGTATTTTATTTCAGTTTGCGTCATCGAAATGATTTTTAATAATACTAAAACGCAACTTCAATAAAAATTGATAATTATTTAAGAAGAGAGTGAACACCGAAAAAAACAAAGTTAAAGATAAAATAACAACAACAACAACGAAAAACAAATTAATAAGCTTAAGCGGAAAAGTCAATTATAAAAACTGTTTGAAGAAAAAAGAGAGTTAGTCGACAGTTTAGTGGCGAAATACTGGGAATATAGCCATCACTTTTGTGACTATGCAATTAAAATGCGATTAGTAACGCAATTGCACCAATCACAAAAATGATGACCGCATCCCAGATGTGTTAGTTGCTGCTTGCAGTTTAGACATTTCCCAGAGTATAGATTCTTTTAAAATATATATTATATATATAGATCCGAAAAGCCATTTAAATAGAAAAAGAAGTTGAAAAAGGAGTATTAGAGACAGGAAAAAAAGAGAAAAACAGCGAAAAGTTGGCAGGCATTGAAGCGTTATGTTTCAGGAGATAAGTAGATATATGTGTGCCGGCATTAAATGGTAAAATGCAATATATGAGCTCAATTCGATTGCATAAGCGAATTACCTTCGAAATTCAAGAATAGTTTTGGCGTTTGGCGGAATACCATTCTCTGGCCACGACAAAAAGTGGAATTGTGTCACCGTTCGGGTTTCACTGGTCTTCAAATTTTTCAGATAAAAGCTGCGCACAAGATAGTCATCGCACCAAATATGCTCGGAAACTAAATGAACTTCGTATGTGTGATATACTTCGCTGCCTTCTTCTGGCCAATATCTCTGGCACATCGCTACACCATTCTCTCTTAGACGAGTCAGCATTACGATGATAACGCTTCCCTGTTCCCAAACCATCTACAGTTGACAATTCACAGACAAATTCATTAATGTATAATATTAAATATTATTAATTAAAAAGTTTTTAAATTTCCAGTCACTTAAACAAAATCAAAATCAAATAATTTTACGCAAAAGTAATGAACAACTTAGCGGTTAACTATAAAAATATTAATAAAAATAGAAACGGGTATTTGACAGACAAGTATAAGTATATTATTGTAAGCAATAAAAATAATACTGTAGTACGGTATAACTTAAATGGCAGTAAGCATACATACCTGCCAGAAATCAGCAGTTGTATGAGGAAGTGGTGCTTGTGTGGCGATATAAGCTGGATTTCGCGGATCGTGATCGGTCTTGAGTGTAAAAATAATATCACCGGTTAATAACTAATAAAGACTGTTTATTCAATAGTAATCATAAACAATAACATACTATAGTGTCAGCGTTGATATAATCAGATCCGGCAATATTGGCCAAATCGTTGAGAATGACGCGCGAGTGATCGTACGGTAGAATATCAGGATAACGATTTTTCTTAACATTTTGCTGCAAATTGGCCGCATTTGTTGAACATGGGTCTGCTTCGTATGCGCAAAGTGCTTCCCATTCTCTATCGAGACGATCTTTTTTCTTTAGGTGATCTTCCATGTAAGACTATTGACACGTATATTTATTTATTACTAATGATCAAAAATTTATCGAATAGAAAACAAAAACGTCTTCATCAGCCTTACCAAAATCATATGACCAGTAGAGATGTCCATATTAGATGATACCGGTTCTTCGCTCCTATTATTGTATTAAAACAGATAATTAGTTTCAAGACGTACTCAATTCTCCGGATATTTAAAAATGAATGAACTATAAATATTTAATACAAACAAAAAATATATATCTAATTTGTGTTAAGCAACAAAAACTTCAAACAAGTTAGAGAGTGAGAGGTAGAGGGAGAGCTAGTGTGTGTGTGAGAGAGAGAAAGTATTAATTAACTGGTAATCACGGAGCAAACAGAAAGCAATAAATTTTTTTGCTAATTAAACAATAACTAAATAATACATTGAAAAAAGATGTTGCGAGTAAAATCAATTCGATTTGCAGTATTGATTGCTTTTGGTTGTCTATTGCAAAACATTTTGACCCGCATTTTTTAATATAAATAATTAATATTAATACTTTTTTTAATTCTAGAGAATAACAGACTTTCTTAAGTACGAAATATATTTCAAATCTCTTGTCATAAAAATCTAATCAGACAATTATTCAAATAATTTTGCTAAAGTAAATTTTTCTTAAGAACCAAATATTTTTCTAAAACTTTAATGCACATTAATTAATTACTCGAATGTGTTTTGTAAAATAAAAACCAAAAAAAAATAAATAAATTAGAGTTTCGTTGCGAATAGATCAATAACAATTTTTTTAGGTTTCAGAATCTGTCAAAAACAGAAAATAATTGCTGACATCATTGGTATTATTAAGAAGGTAAGCGAAAATCTATATTCTGGACATAAGCTTAAAATCTTGATCTGGAAATGAGGACATTCACTGCGGATATCTAGCTTAATCGCAGAAAGTGCAAAATATTAAAAAAACCAGTACATTTTAAATGATCATATTTTCTCTAACTTATTAAGAGTTAAAATTATCAAATTTCAGCAATTTTCATCAAATTTTAAAATTATCAACAAAAAAATAAAGTGTCTAAGTATCACAATGATCACAAAACAAACTAAAAATAGAATTAATATTAAATATGTAACAACTGGCACAATGTGATCGTCAAGTATTTACGGATGTGAGTACTAAATTAAAATTTAAAATCTTTAAATATGAATTTACACAATAATTGGAAAGAAATATCGGAAAATTCATATTTCTTGAGAATGTAGTAATAAAACATAAAACATAAAGAGTCTCTCATTTTAGGGGAAAACAAATAGAGTATTATGTAATTCGGAAGTTATTCAATAAAGTAATGGATTTCGTTTAGTTGAGGTAAAATAAGATTAATATAAAGTATATATGGAGCACATTAACATTAAAAGCATATTTAAGCCGCTCGTAAGGTGAAAGCACACGAATTACACGGTTAGTCTAACAGTGCGATGGCTATTGCAGAGCAGTATTTGATATATTGTGCAGTTCTTTAAAACGCATCTATTTTTTATTTTATTATTTAAGTTATGTTTTATTATTCTGCAGCGTTCCCATTGCATTCTACTTTATTTACCTTATTTTCTATGCATTAATCTTTAATATATGTTTTGCTGTTTCATTCTTTCTTTATCTTTCCGTCAACGGACTCTCATTTGCTTTATTCCCTACTTTTGAGAAATAGCGTACACTCACTCACACACAACACACTTACAGTATAAATATAACACACGATAACCAGTAGATAAAGAAATAACAAATATTTGAGTAGCAATGGACAGATTATTACGTGCAGCATAAGCACAATATATTGTAAATTATATGCTATTTAGGCATTATTGTGGCGTTTATCAATTGATCCGACCATAGTTTACTTTCCGGGCGGCTAATGGTCACATACTATGCGTTATAGCATATCAGACAACAATAATTCACTTGAACACGAATATTTCTTTAGACAATGTGTTTGTTGTGTGTGTTTCGCTGTTTTTATTTTAGGATAAAAAATACTTTTTTAAATCAATTGAAAATTTTTGTTTTTTCCATTCAACGATAAAAAATAATATTTTCTTTTATAGAAATTTTTTTTATCACTTTAATAATAATTTAGTATTTTATAATAAAAAATATTGAGCAAAACTTTCTAAACATAGAAAAGTTTTCTATAGAAAAATCATTTTTGTTTATTTTAGCTATTTTTGTGTTAGCATAAGCTAACTTCAACTTCTAAGCATCAATGATTTTTTACAAATAAAGCTAGAAATGAGATATGTAAACATAATTTTGTACGTATTCTTATGTGTCATTGTATAGGGATTTAACAAAACTAATATTTTATTTGATAGAAACCATATAATATTTGAAGTCGATTTCCATAGCAAACTCAATGGTCATACCGAAATTTGCTTTTGAAAAAAACTACATATAATATGACGAAAACATAATAATTTGTCTTGAATTGTAAGAATGTAATAACTATAGCTTATGATATTTATAGCCTTACTTTTGTGATCATTTTAACGAAAACTCATTTATGATCATTCGATCGATCTTTAAGAATAGCTATGACCTTCGGTAATATTATTATTAATTCAAACTGTCTAAATCGTTTCGATTCCAACACAAAAATACTATTAAACGTATTAATTCTAAATCGCCCAATCTTTATTGTTTAAATTTTTACTTTGGCTTTGAAATTTTTTCAATTTAAATTAATCAAATAAGCACAATAAACAACTTTTACAAATTATGAATATTGTGGTATAATAATTTTTAATAATTGATAAAATATTAGATGTAGAATTAGTTTAATAATTTTTGGTAAAAATTCGGTAATTAATTAATTGAATCATTTAAGGATTACTGTTTTTAATTGATTAAACAATTTCGAAATATAAAAATGCAACTTATTTTAAATAAATACTGTTTTTAGGAAGAATTATTAACCAGTCAATCATGAGATATCAAAGTTGGAACAAACAATCTTATCAAATCTATTGGTTTACACTAAAAGCCAGAATGACGTGAGCAGGAGAGTGTACGATATTTCTAACTTTCGATTCCCATTCCCTTCAGGGCTCATTATTTTGATTCCCGGATGTAATATAAAGCAGTGCAAACGCATTTTTTCTTTCCACAATATATCCAGAAAATTACAGTAATAAAAACAACGAAATAACAAATAAGTATTTTAAGTAAATTAATTAAAGCTTTTATCGCTTAATTGAGTATAATCAACGGCTAATGAAATTGAATTTAGGTAATTATTTTAATTATGCGTAAATTAACTTTTTGAGTTTACAATCAAAAAATAGTAATAGTTAATATTTAGCATAGAAAAGATATTTGAATTTACTTAAAATCATAGAAAGCAGTAAGATATTATGAAAACATAGGTTCCTGATAAAAACTTACGGAATCGATTTTAGCAGATTTTTTAAAATTAATGGAATGTAATTTATTATTAGATATGATGTGTTACTTTAACTTTTTTATTATAAAATAGATGTGTTGGTTGAAAGCGTACACGCAATTAAACGAATCTATCATCTGGTGTAGACGTTTTCATTGCAATTATGCAAAAATCGAAATGAATATAATTTTTATTTAAAAACAAAATATAATCTAAGCAATTATCATTGAATATGTATGTAAACTTACTCAAGAGGCGATTTCTAAGTAAAATGTACATTTTTATAAAAATACCAAAGTCTAACTTTGCTTTTAATATGAGTTCAAAGGCGATTTATTTAAATTACGATACTTTAATATGCACTAAAATCTATATGAATTTAAATTATTAAAATCTTAAAATTTCAATGATTCGAAACTTTTAAAAAACTTTTAATTTGATGTTTTGGTTTAGGTTTCAAAAAATATCAAATTTAACCTTTCATTTTTCACGTGGAGTCAAGTTTACTAGCAAAAAAACCAATGTCTAGGCTCGAACCCCTCTATTCAATAGTGTTTATCAATATTATGGCAATGTTAGCCAGAATTACAGACAGTTTTACTGTTGTCTTAATTAATAAGATTAGAGAATTATGTCAATAATAACGGAACCGAAACACAACATTTAATGACGAATGATCGTATAGCGTACAAAAATTTTTCTGATGGTATAATTTAGTGGTCCACTACAGTATTATTGGATCTCTCGTTTCCAGTATAATTTCACTTATGACATTAAATGTTTGCGACAAGAACCGTATGAAATGAAACAGACCGAGAACGAAATAGATAAACAAAATTGTCAACATTCGTAACGACAATTTGTAAAGCCGTCTTAAAAATAAGCAATTTTCAAAAAACTCTAAGTGCATCGTAAACCGGAATAAAAATAAGATTGGCTGCATACACCGATATTTTGCTTTATGCCGTATTATCGATTATGAAATAAAACTTTTAGTCTCGGAATTCACTCTTGACTAAATTCACAATTTCCAAAGTTTCCCAGTGGACCACTCATATCGCATAGCGAGCCCGTATCGAACATCACCATTTCTAGATAAGGTCACATCGCCAACCAGAATGCTTGCGCTCGTGTATTATTTTTAGAAAACAAGAGAAGTATTTTTTTGTATATTTGAAAATAAGCAATGAAACTGGGGCTAATTTTTTCAATGTAACAATTAAAAAATTCGGCTTTTTAATTGATACTATTGATACTAATAAAATATAGATTATTGGGCCTAATATTCTAAGACTAGTTCAGATTCTCATAGCTAGATTTCGGAAACATAAAAATAAACTACATAACTAATTAAAACGAGAAAGACACATTCATAGTGAGCTCACTTTTTAATTTTTAAATATGAAGCATTTGTTCTTAGCTATTTATTTATTGAAAAAAATATAAGAACACTCTATTAGAAAAGTTTTGGTAACACACGGACAGACAGACAGACAGACAGATAGACATGGTCAAAAACAGTGGTTCTACTTTTATATAAAAAGTGAGCGAAAAATTAGTTGATTTCTAATAACTAAAAATCTCAAACCAAAAAAATTCAAGACATCAATTGAACATTTACACAATTTTTACGGAGCAATTATTTGGATCATTTGACACATTACTGATTTTAATTTTAAAATAAATAAACTTCAAATGTTCAACACTGTTACTGAAAATTTTAAAATACAGTAATAAAATAATAATTATGTATATTTCTAGTTGTAGTTATATAAATAAATTTTATTAGAGATTTATTGTTTCAAATCACGCAAACTTGTTTGAATCTTATTTTTATTTTTTGCTTCGCACTAATTCAAAAAATAAAACTTAAGATGTTAGACTTTTTAGCTCACTTTTTTTTAAAAAGGCGAGCTTATGGATTTGACCATGTCTGTCTGTCCGTCCTTCCGTATGTTCGCAGTTTTATATTAATAAAGGGATTTCATCTATTTTATATATTTATAATGGGATTTGGAGTTTCGCCATATTGGCTAAAATACTGTTATAATTGTAACATAAGTTTTCATTAACCTATGAAAAAGTGAGCTGTCTATGAATGTGTCGTTCTTGTTTATTATATAATCTAATTAATTCTTTTAAAATTTCGCAAAAATATATCGTTAAAATGAAAAATGAATTATCAATAAAAATTTGACAATACATCTGTCCAGAGCAAAGATTTTGGTTCTTTTAGATCTAGAGATTCCCATACTATTAAGCGGTCTTTCCTAATTTTTTTTAAATTTGGAGGGTCAGAGGGTCACGAAATTTCTCGGCTTTAGAATAAGTTCGACACTTGTCTACCAACTAAATCATGGTAACTTTATTTTTATGATTTAAAGATCAAGATTTCAATATTGGTGCATTCTCAGCAACAATTAAATTATTTCAAATATTTTAAATCAACCATCAAAATTAACAATCAAATAAAGTTAACACGAACTAATTTCTCTTAAGGAAATGCAAAACTTATTTTCAATTTTTTGGTACAAAAAAGGAAGGAAGATACTAATAATTACATTAAATTCATGAATGGAAAAAAATTAAATATTTAATTTTATCCCTTTATCAACTAACAATTGGCAATAAGAAATAATTCATGGAAACTAATAACTTATATATGAATGAGGCCACACTATTTTATAAGGTAGATTAATTTAGCTAATTATTTTTGGGGTTTAGAGCAATTTAAGTCAAAAACTGGGTGAAAGGATGCAAACTTATGCAACAATAGTGTCATCTATGATTGTATTATTCCATCATACACAACCAAAAATCATCATCAGTCATAATCAATGGTATTACCATGAGCTCAATACACGGGTATATCAAAATAATGAGTTGGATGGCGAATACTGATCGATCAAACTCACAACTAGTGGTTTCGAGCATAAGCTCATATTTATCCTCACAGGTTTTGTTTAGCGTTCACCATTAAATTATATATTACTGTAAAGTTTTATAATAAAAAACGAAGGCTTGAAAAAAAACCTGAAGATCAATTGAAAAACATTATTTTCGAAAATAATGTATAATTATAGTTAAAATATCTAAAACAAATCAATATAAAACAAAAAACTCGTTTGAATGAATGAATCGGCACAAAGATGGCAAAATAAGATATAAACAATTCAGAGTCAGCTCAAAACTTAACTCAACTTTTGTGTGTGTGATTTAAACACCAGATTTAGGAGAAAACTATTTGTTGAATCGAGTGTTTGCAATCAAAAGTGCTTTCAATATAAAAAATAAGAGATAAAATTGCTTTAAACTTAAAACTAGGCAAAGATTATTGATTCAGTTAGTTTTGAAGAGCCAATTCAATAAAAAGAAAATTTTTCCCGGTAATACAATTGCACGCCTACTGTAACAGTTACCGTTACTTATTTAGCTTTCACTTTATGTTCGAGTAAACTCAAAACTTTTTTAAATGAAATCAAATCATAGTTAATAATAATATGGTAATTCTATATTGATTTATTATCGATTTATTCCTTTATTAAGATATGAATGCCATTTTTTTGGAATTTCGCAGAGAAAATAACGTGTTAAAAAATATCATATCGAAACAACCGTATTCAGCTTAGGCTGTAAAATAAATTTTCGGAATAAATTAATAATCGATGACCTTTAAACTATTAAGCTAATTTAAATTCGAGCATTATTGGTTCGATCCGAGTAAACATCACAAATACTAGGATACATTTAATAATGAATACTCGAGCTAACAGTAAATCCATAGCTACGATAAAATTGTCTTCAAATTTGCGCAAAACAGCATTAAACTTATATATTTATCTACGGTTAGCTCAACCAAAATTATTAAAAAATTCTAGCCTCGCTTCTCTTCGAAACGGCATTCGACGCTGTGTTTGGGAATTACTGCATCTGGATTCAAATCGGGCGAACAGCACAAACAACAGAGCGGCTTAAAGTAGCGTAACAGATCCTTCTCTTCACAAAACAGTGTATAATTTTGCGAAAACTAACAGCAAAGAGATGCTAGAATTCTTTAGATAATAGAAAATAAAGACGTCAAACCAGTAAAAGCAGTTTTTTCTATTTGGCAAGTGTTTTGGATTATTTTGCAATAAAATTGGTTTTTATTTTGGCTTCTGTGCCTGTACTATTCAATTTGGGCATACTCTACAAATATTATCAACAATAACACATAATTCTGTCTCACTGTCTGTCTATTTCACTCAATTATTGAGTGCACACACACACAAATATATATACCGTATATTTATTCGTAGATCTATGGAGAAGAGTGTGTGCGGCGGCACACGCTCTTACTTGTATTCTCCACTTTTCTATGTGCTCTCATGTTTTATTTGCGTTTATGTGGCGGAATAAGCGAAGAGCGAATGAGCAGAAATAGACCATTTTCTGTGCTATTCATCAAAATAATTCATTCAACTAATTAGTTGCAACTAATTTTGAATTTGTTATAAAATTGTAAGTGCACTGCAGCTTTTTGAAAAGCGGAGATAAATTGCAAAAGCATTCATAATAATGTCTGTTTGAAAAGAGAGATTATTGCAAATTTGTTTTTTTTTGTAAATTCATATTTAAAATACTAGTTTCGCAAAAATTGTTAGTTAATGACTTAAACAAAATATTGCTGCTTATGAAAGATGGTGTTCTTACGCTAATCAGGCAATAAATTATATACTTTTTAGACTTTGAATAGAAAGATTTAATTTATAAACTCTGAACTTTTAATCCTAATTAGATAGAATATATTAAAGTTTTCTAAATTATAAAATTAATAATTGTCGCTTTAGTATACATTAAACGTATAGATAAATCACAATTAGTTTCGTAACAAACGTAGATTATTTTTTGAAAATATAAACGATTTAAAGGGATATAAAAACATGAAATTAGCTTATATATTAAATTGGAAGTCTTTTAATTTACTATTAAACGGTGAATTTATCTTGTTCTGAATTTATTTTCGTTAACTTTTGTTTTCATGCATTTGTGTAAATTTATTGAATTCTTTATTTTACTTCAGCTGTGTTTACTTTTCTTTCTTTTTCTCGTGAGATAAATCTTACAAGAGGATAATTTTTGCGCACTAAATTATTTACCCTATAGTTCTAGAATTTTTTAAAACCGAAAATCAATAATAATATACTTAGGCTATAAAATCTTGGCGAAAAAAGTTTATTTTTTAAAGAGTTGAAGTTTAGTAATAAATTATATTATGCTTTTAGTAGAATTAAATATCATTTTAAATCAGTATGTAATAATTCAATTTTCAGTAACATTTTTATTTTAGTTCGAGCGTATACACACACACACACACACAAGTGTTTATGTTATGTGCAGAGTAGTAATTGCGTAAATTATTTTATTAATCATCGACACTTGTTTTCAAAACCTCCTATTCATAAAAAAAACAATTAATTATCGCGAAAAATGTTTTAGCATTTGATTGGTTAAACTTAATAATATTCTACCGATTCTTTCATTGAATGCACAATATAAACATAAATTTATATGTATAATGAATATTTTATGATTAGTGATATATGAAAAATATTATTTTCGATCGGATTTTTTTTGTTATCATTGAACGGCAACAATAGTAACGGTAACTGCAACGATCGAAACTATTTTATATCTCCAATCTCTAATTTAATATTAATTGATATAAATAGGCGACGCTATTTAATAAATTGTTCATCTCTTATTGCATTCATTAAATACAGCACACAAAAAAAGCAATAATACCAGCGGTTTAAATGCGCTATTGCTATACCGTTATTAAAAGGCCGTATTCTTACCTTTTATGCGCAACTATTGGGACAAATGCTGGCAACTATAGACCTAATTTAGGTTTTAGTTTTTATTTGCGTTTTAGTAAAACTGATTTTGATATTTTTCATTTCGAATAGTAATTATAGTTCGCATGTGTTTTTTTGCTTAGCTTAACCATATAGTAATTAACTCACCGCCACTTTTACGCGTAAAACATTCTACTGAATTCAATAATGCCTTATTTAATTTAAATTATATATTTAAAATGCGAAAAAATAAGTTCAAGCATATAATAAAAATCAACTGCTAGTGGGTATATATACGTAATAAAATTTGAGTGGGTTTAACGAAAAAAAAAGAAGAACGAAACATGAAAAAGTTTTTAAAAATAGTTGGAGAAAATAAGAAAAAAAACGTGCAACAATTATAATAGTATTTAATACCATGAAGAAGTAGATGATCTGCTCGATGAACTTGGCTGTGCATCGCTTGACTGGTGTGACAATTTACTAACAAGTTTACTTGTTGTCGACGAATGAATGCCAGTGCCAGTTGTAGGCGCGACTTGAATTGGTTCTGGCTTTTCATTAGACTTGTTCTGCATGCGTTGTCGACACAGATCCTATTGATGCAAAAGAAAAGAGGATCAAATACACATAAAACGAGATCTACTGCCAGCAAATATTTCATCATTTTCCCTTTCAATGTGAGCTTAATTTCGTAGCAAAATAGGAAATCATTTTCTCCATTTAAGTTTTCTCTGTGTATTTAGCGAACTATTTTTTCGCAAATAGTTTAATGACAAAAAAATAAATGATTAAAATGTTTGAAACTTATATTTATTTTGCTGTACATAAATGTTAGTGTCCCTCTGTGGTGGTGTGGGTTAACCTGTGAGCAATCACATACGTTAGGTTCGAGTCCAGAGTGCGTTTGTACTCTGTCTCATCCTTTAGTCGGAGTTACCTCATATCTCGTGTGAAAACATGTACGTGTTTGTATAAACAGATGCACGGGAATAGAGATGGCAAGTGGGTATCAACGTTAAACTGTTACTCGTATACAGTGTGTACATAAATGTTTCTAAACTTCATTATCCTTTCTTTTCATTAAGATTTATTTATAGATTTCTAATATTTTCACTTACGGTTTCAGTGATAAGTCAACAAACACGTTATGACTTGAAGCAAAATTATTATAAGATTGAGAATAGAAAGTTTTCAAAAAAATAGATAATAATAACAATAATGCAAAGCAAAAAAAAATCTTTTAAAAAGATCTGTCAATAGTGATTGTTTGGTAAAAATGTTTTGTTGCGAAACTTGGAAACTGCTTAATTCTTTAGATATATCTGGGATACGAGTACTGATGAAATCAGTACACATTTTGTTATGCGGAACTCAACATTTTTTTATTAAAATTTTTTCCTCGCTTAATAATCACTAATATTTATTCAGAAAATAATAATTTATTCAACAGATAATAGAGTTGTTTTCCCATATTACTATTATTATCATATAAATAGAGTGAGAGCGCGAAGAATTTATGCAAATTATTCAAATTTTTTTCACTGGTATACAAACTGTTTAAGCTCTAAAAATGACATTACTGTAGTATGTGTGCACCAAAAGCTCGTGGATAACGTTATTTTATTATTGAAAATATAGAAAGCAAAAAGAAAAAGGAAGAAAAAAGAATTGGCCCAAACCTGATAGTCTTGCGAGGCTTCGATATCAGGTCGTGACGCGAATCCTTGTAATTTTTGCCTGAATTTCGCATTTCTTTTGTAGAGGAACACAATAGCGCTGCTGACAAGAGCTGCCAAAATCAATCCGCATAGTGTTAGCGTCAAATTTGTAAGTCTGTGTGTCGATGCCTGTGTCAGTTGATTCGACACTACATCAGCTTTCGACACGAAATTCGGCTTTATGTCCAATTTAATCGGTTCACTGGCCACCGCTTCAGCTTTTGGCTAAAAACAAAAAGTTTATTATTAGTCTATAATAATCTAATAAACACCTTTAACTAATACACAGCACTTTATTAATTGTAAAAAAAGTAAGTCGGGTTTAAATGAACGCAATAATAGCCTCTCAATGCTAAATTGACAGTAAAAAAAAGCGAAAAGAAAATTTTGGCACTTTATTCGTTAGCTTTTTGTGCGCTGGTGAGCAACATTTGTCTTATTTTATCTGCGATACCGAACATTAAATAACATCGAAAATGAAAAGAAATGGTTTCCTTAGATACGCAAAAAGCAACATATATTAAACGCCAAATTTGAAGCAACGAAAGCTATACAACACACAATGAAATTGGAAGAAGTGCTGCTTATTGTTATTATTGTCTACGTTTAACTTATATCAGGCTTCGCATCAAACAAAAAATACTGTATATATATAATGCGTATATAAATATAATAAAAACTAATATTTTTTGCGTTGAAAAATGTTTGTGCGTTTTCTCTTTTCATAAAATGGTTGATAATGGAGCGAACGTTTTTAATTTAAAAATTTAAAATATATACCGGTATATATAATTTAAATCAAAATTATTTATGGTGTGCTTTACTCGTATGGAAATTAATTTTTTCAAAAAAAATAATTATTTAATAAGCATTGCTATATTTTCTCCGTATAATTAAAATATCAAAAAATTTTGAATGACACAACAGTGGTTTACATTAAAACGCCTACTGTTTAAATTTAGCAGTTATCGGTTACCGATCCAAAACTACGCGTAATTGTAATTAGGATGGAGATGACTCGAGTTTATAATAAAAGTAAATCAATTAATTTATTTGTAACTTTTAACTCCATAGAATAAAAATATATATAATGCATTATGAGATAGCATTTAATTTAAAAGAAAATAAGGTTTTAAATCTTCTAATGTTGGTTCGACAAAGCTATGCGCGGATTTGGGTTTTATGCTGATTGACCATAACTTTTATAATTTGAAAGCGAAACTTTATTCGTATTGATAATGTAAAATAAAATATGATATTTTCGTTTCTGTAATATACCCTTTTTGTGGTAATGGTTAGTATAAAGACGTGCATTAAACGTAAAAAAGGAAAACAATGAGAATATGTCATTGATTTTTAAAAAAGCGACACATCAAAGCAAAGTAAGATTACTCCGCAACAGCAATGAATGGATAAAGTCTGCAAATTCATGGAAAGCTCTTATTGGAAAACGGAAGCAAATATTCGAATAATGGTAAGCTTATATGCCGAAGTTTCCTAATTGGTGGAGAAAAGCTTGAAAAGAAAAGGTGCATCAAAGAAATAAATCGCAGTGCAGTTCTCTATCTATCTCTATCTCTCCCTCTGTTTCACTCTCATTCATGTGATGTTAGCGCGGATTAGTTTACAAATTTCCAATTTTGTCAGAGACTCGATAGGACTGAGTTCAGATTTCAACCTATTAGAGAAATAGATACTAACCATTAAAACCTATAGTCAATTATTTTACATAACACAACGTATAACTAACTATTCCATTAATAACAAAACAGTATAAGACTTTATAACATATATCAACAGTGATGTCTTTATCTATAGTGATGAAGAATATGTTGAATATTCATAATTAAACAAATAACTTCAAACAGCTGTGCTTATGAGGTTATGTGTGCTGCGCTGTGCTGTTAGTTAAAAGCAAAACCTTTAACATCATTACTAATACGCAAAATGATGATAATATCTTATATAAAATGCAACATTAGAAGAAAACTTTTTAATTAAAGCATTTGCCGCACCACAGAGTTAAGCAACAAAAGAATGCGACATATGAGGAAATGAAAGCTGAGTTGAGGTTTTTGCAAATCATCGCTAAAAATGAAAGCGCGTATCCGTATATCAACCGTATGTCTACAGTATATTCAATTTTATAGTGAATTCAGTTTTATAATGCCCCCGAAATTATCCTATACTTTCAAATATTAATGCATAAATATCTCAACTAATTATTAACTTTAATATTTTAGTTTTGATTGATATTTATCTCAAAAGCTGAAACTTTTAAATTCATGCATAATTCATTTAAAAATCGATTATTAAGTGAAAATTGGTTGTGAAAGTATTAAGTCTATCGCGTAAAAGTGGTTAATTTTTCAAAGCTGATCATTTTCTAATATTTTATTCTGCGACTCGAACTCATTAATTTTTGTTACTTCAAAATGAATTAACTTCATTATTCAGTAAAATTTTATAAGTAAGACTGTAGAGGTCAAAAGTTAAACATGTTAAAGTACGCTTAATTCATTTCTAATTAAATTATATAAAACTTAAGAAAACTTAGCAATTAATAAACAGTAGCGCAATATTTTCTTTAATGCGTTAGTTTTTGTAAAGTAATAACAATAAATTGTATGCAATTAAACATATATAAATTTTAACCAAATTAGCGTAATTGGATTTATTTTTGTAAAAATTTGATTAATATTATACATTTTGCTACTCGTATTTAACAGATAAAAATTCGCGAATGAGAGCGCAGATAAATTGTATTTTGATTCCTAAGTATTCCATATATAATATTAATTTCATTTAAGAGTCATAATTAGCAAAGTAATTAATACTTGATAGTATAGGAAGTTTTTGGACGAAAAAGTTTTAATGAACTCAATTTACTTTAGGACATACAGTTGAATAAACCACTGTCAGGTAAAATAAAGTGAACACCGAAATACTACCTTAAGTTTTGTATTTTGTTTCGATTACACTCAATTTATTCGATTAGAATTGTCTTTCGACGTGCAAACTAAAAAAAACTTTACTCTATCAATAATTGCGTGGAACTGAATGCCGATAAGTGAAACTTAACTCTTAGGAGCAAAACTTCACTATTAATTAGCAATTCTCACCTAACAATCTGTTAAGTCATTCAAAACTGGTAAATAATATTTTGCATTTTAGGCAAATAACGCGCACATCTAATCTTATATTTCGCGTTCAAAAATAAGATTATTGGCTAATTGGTGAATCAGTGGACGTAAACAAATTAAATGCAAAAAATAGTAGTGATGCAGCCATTTCTCAATCATACGCCTCATTGAAAGGTTACATTAAGCAGAAAACATTAACACTTGACTCGCGACCATCGCTCTCACAAAGACAAGCACGCGAATACACTATTTTCTATTTCTCTGCCAAATAATATTCAACTCAACTCATTTCATCCTTGAAAATTGAAATAGACGGACAAAACTCCATCCGAACAGATAACGCATAATATATTTTTTTGTTGGGTAAATGCTTAGAAGTGTAGCGTACAATCAATAAAGTGAATGTAACGTATTGCGAGCTACTATTGAATAACGCAATAAAATACAGACGCGTAATACAACAGGATATGTCTCTCAACAATAACTACTGTAACATATTACGCGTATTAAGACTGACCAATATTTCTAAACAAAAATATAATGTATATTTTTCTTTGCTCATTTCATATTTAATATACGCAATAAAAAAGTTTTCGGTTCAAACCATATAGAACTCTACAAATACTATGTTCTTTCATATGAAGTGGATGGAAATTAAATGGAAACGCTTATTCAAAAGCCAAACTAGTTTTGTATTGAATTTAACAACCCTATTGTGAGTATTTTATTGGAAAGAACTGTATTTATAGGATGCGTTATCTAAAATAAAAAATAATCTTGTTTAAATTTATAGATTCTATCAAACTAAAATGCATTAGGAACTGATATCGCAATCGATATTTGAAATTTTAGCCCATAGATGGTTTCAAAATTATATTTCTTGAATTTGAAAAAAACTTTACATTTTAGGTACCAGTTTAACTTTTTCCATGGAAAATGAATTTATTGAAAACCAGGTCTCTGAAAGTATAAATAATGAATTACTGGTTGCCATTCAAAATAGATTGAGAAGCATTGATCTATAGAGATTCGATGGTAATTTTTTTAATAAGAATACATTAAAAAAACATTTACTAAATGTCTGATGGGATTTAAGTGATGGAAATTAAGCCATTGGTCAATTTGTCTCCGCCTTAATGAAATCAAAACTAGTTTGACTTTAACATAAAAATACTGACACTATAAATTAGTTAAGGTTAAAGTTTTTTTATAAATTATAAAATTGCTTTCAAATAGATTATATTTAATATAATAATTCTTTAAAATGCTTTAAAAATATGTTTTCTAAGTAATCCATGTTAAATAAAGTAAAGCAAAAAACGTAACATAGAGCTTAGAAATGTATATAAAAAATTTATTATTAGTTACGCCACTGATCAAAACTGGATCCAACATTATTAAAGAGGAAAGTCTGTTGACTTTCGGAAAAGTATTCAGCAGCTTTTAGGTTGCGTTCGCAACTATTCGCCAATAGAATTACAGTAATGTTCCTAAAAGCTGAATGTCGTTCGCTTCAAAAGCTATATTGCCATCTGAGATGAGCTTTATTACGATAGCATTAACGTCCAAACTGTTACTTTAGTACTTATGAAAAGACTAGAGTCTAATACGAAACTCGTGCAAACACATACGCGACGAAAAATGACATTTTAATTTGATAAATGAAAGCTCTAGCATAGAATATTCTGTACCGTTAAGAGACTAAAGATTATCGTCAACGTATAAAACTGGTGGAAATTCAAAACCGATATTTTATACTTTCCCGCCATACGTAAAACTGCACAGAAAACGTACACTTTCTAATCCTACTCGTATGAAGTGCTTGTTTTTCCTTAAAGCATTTCTGTAATCCAAGTAAAAAAGTATCGGTTTTCAATTTTCACTAGTTTTATACGTGCGGAGATAATCTGGACGACGTTAGTCTCTTAATAACAAAAATAATCTATTCTAAAACTTTTTCTAGTTTATCGAATTAAAATATATTTTTATTAGTGGTGTGTGTTTAACTAAACACGTAAAAACTTCAAATTGAAAAATTTCGACATAAAACGCATTGTCTTACAGGCATTAGCTATACATTAATTTTTAATTAAAGGTTAAATTATAATTTCAATTTAAATAACAATTTTTTATATAAATATTTGTTCAGCACTTCAACCATTTTATTTTTGGAATGCGAAAAAAACTAATTAGATTTTCAGACAATTTTAAAATACTCTATTCTTAGTTCAATCGATGATAGCGTATTCTCGTTTCAAACTACATTTACGACTTTACTCTCTATGTGTGTGTCAATGTAATAAAATCAAATTTTCAATACTCCTTAGGAATTGGATTTACTTTTAAAAAACGCATAAATTAAAGGCGACCGCCTATGATAAGTTCACTTTGTTTAAAAGCTTTTCGAACCTCACGTCCTTTATGATTATCGTATTTTTATTTAACTTTATTATTAACTATTTTTATAGCGCATCAATTAAATTTAGTTTTAAAATCCCGTCTTTCGTTAAAAGCGGAACAAACAGAAATATATGATATTTGTACGGCAGCTGTAATAATTGTTATCCAAAAATTTTTACCTTAAATACTAAATATGAGATGAAACTAAGTCCAGATTTAAAATACAGTTTTACATGGTAAGCCTACTCTTTTAAAGTGCATAAAATTCAAACTAAAACTTTTTAAATCTATAGAAAATTTTCTTAAAAATTAAAAAAATTCTCTAATATTTTAAGAATACGTATCCCTAAGTACACTCCCATCTAGGAATTTCTACAAAAACTGATATAGAGATTCGATTATCGTCGAAAATTTGTTTCTATTTGGTTTTATTCGTTAAAAAAAGATAAAGCTACGGCACGCAGTTTGCGATAGAGCCGAGTAAAATATTTGTCTAATTGTTTGCTGTCAAGAAATGTTAAATTCTTCATAAACAAAAAGATCCGTATATAATTAAGGTATACATAAAAAAGTTAATTTTAGTAGTGAATAAAGCGTGTTTAACTCCCACCCGCAGGACATGCTTCGCTTACACACTTCCAGTACAGAATATCCATAAACACTGAAACTATAGTATAGTAAACATGGAATAGTTTCTATATTAAATTGTAAGTATAATTAATCAACATCTTCTTTGCGACTTATAATGTTGTAATAAATTAATAAAGCTATTTATGAGTAATTTGTTAAAGTGAATGAATTATTATTTTTATAAATTAAGAACTATTAGGAAGTATATCACATAATTATATAATTAAATTAAGTAACACAGAAAGTGAAATATAAATAAAATTTTAATTTTCAAAAAAAAAAACAATTCTAATACTATAAATAAATTAATTCAATTATACTATGATTTTGTTTTATTTGTATATTTAAATTTATTTAGAAATGGCTTTTAATTCACATTTATTTTAAAAATTAAAACAAGAGTTATATTATAAACAATTGATGAAAATTTATTATTTTTAAATTTGTTTTTTATTATTTTCACATCGAATGCTAAAAATGGACGACTCAGTCCAAAACTTTTCAGTCTATCATAAAGAGGTCTTCATCTTAATCAATCATATAATCATTACGACAAAACTAACTATTTTGACAGAACAAACAATTTATAAAATTAATTGAACAAATGATCAATGTTGTGCTCTTTAATGAAATGATATCAAACATTTCGATCGCACTAAACTATTTGTTGGGTGCGCATGAAGTTCACAAGAATGAAGAGCTATTCAAAGTGCAAAATTATAAAATTTGACGTATGTTTTTAATTTATTTCATTTAAATTAAGTCAGAAGAAATTCATTGGAATTACAACATAGGCCGGAATGTGTGTTAAGAATCTCACAATTATGCGAGACAATAGTGACTGCATATACCCTAATACCTCGATTTTTAAAGCGCTTTTGTGAGCTTAAATTGAATGTATATTAGGCTCGTTACTTATGATGTTAACATTAAAATAAAAATTTTAGACTTCAAGGAAGGATAAAAGAGAAATAAAATTGGATATCAATGATGTGTGTTGACTCTAAATTTCTAAAACAAAGTAATAATGCCGTTTATCCCTCAAAAAAATTAAAATTTTTCAACGAATGAAATCTGACCAAAACTAGAAAATGGAAAATTACTGGAACTCTTTAACTTTTGGAATTTCTGGATGACTTATTAAATGAAACATCTCTAAAGAATAAAGTTTTGCACAAAAATTGGTTAATGACTGAAAAATAAACTATAATTAGTCTTATATGAAAAATTTATTTGAATAAATGTACAGTAAATAATAGTAACTAAGTATAACATACTACATTTGAAGCATTCAAGAATTAAATGCACAAATTTATGAGTTTAATTTTCATATACTAAATTCATATACTAAATGATGGAATAGTTTTTAAATGCTATTTAAAATTCAAATTTAAACATTCTTGGAATAATAAATTTTTCTCTAACAAATAAAACAAATTCAAGAATCATATAATTGAATTTTCTATAGTAAACTACGGTTGAGAGTGAGTGAGCGAGAGAGTGAGCGAGAGAGAGAGAGAAGAGAGAGAGAGAGATCATCATTCAATTCATGAATTTCATTTTTTTTATTTTATATTATATTATAACAACTAAAATAAAAAATTCAATCACACAAAAATCGAGATTTAATTCGGGTAAACTTTTCTAAGATGAGAACAAAAATATGATAATAAAAGCTTAACTGTGGTCTTGTAAAATTGGAAATGGCAATAATTCAGTAAATGGTCAAATATCAACTATATTTTATGTGGCACATGCAATATATTTTAAGCTAAGTTAGCGTTGAATTCCCACAATTTGCCATAAACTACATTTGCTAAGAACGTAAAGTAGCGCAAAGTAATACCAAAAAAAGAGAAAAAAGTAAAGTTTTAGCTAACATGGGAATTGAAATGAAACATTTTTCCTTACGGTGTGCAATAAATTTGTTATTTAATACAACTTAATGGATGCCGACATTTTCAGTAGTGGCTGCAGCAATGCCTGTGCGTCTGTCGGCTGCGTTTCGCTTTTTGTCATCAGATGTTACGGTATATTCAATGAACAACAACAAAAAAGGCAACAGAATTTGCGTAGTGTTGCGTTTGTCTGTTTCGTTCAACGCATTACAACCATCGATCACCTGAAATGTGCGTTTCGACGGCACACACACACACACATACATATATATATCCCCAAAAACGCATTATCAACGAATGCACTTATTTAGCATAATAAACAAAAAAAAACTTTGCGTTTCAAATGCGCGATAAGACAAACATTGTTTGCTTATAAATAATTAATAGTACGAGATTATATCCAATTTGTCAACTGATTAAATTTTATTGCGAAATATTTATAAATTTATGGACCACTCAACTCAAGTGCGCGCTAGTATTCGGTCAAATGAGATATGACCCATAAAACGCGAAAAAATGAGAGAATACTAGTCGAAAAACAAAAGCCTATTCTTCACCAGCAATATATTATAATATGGAAACATTATTCACATCTGACGTTTATTTATATATCAGAACAATAGTGGAGTGTATCCACGATTGTTACCCATTCTAATATACAATATTGTATATATACAGTAAGTAAAGTAGCGTTTGGCCAAAATGCAGCTTTTTATGCACAAGAAAGCTAAACAAGCAGTGCGCCAAAAGTAATTCAACATTAACGTTGTTTCTACCCATAGCCAAACAATATTTCCCCATCTTTTCGTTATGTATTAAAGATGATAGTCTTATTTTTGTGATCGAGTAAAGAGCTCGCACTCAATCCCTGGAGCACTCTTTTTTTTGGTCGTCAATCGAGTCCATCACATCTTGTTTGTATAACAGGGCAAACCTAGCGATACGATATTGGAAACTACATCCCATATCACCATTAAAACACACTTATCTAATTTATTAAAACTTTTGCACTGATTATTGATCGAAACTTATGATGCGAATACTTATAAATAAATAAATTTACTAACATTAAAGCCATAACTATAATCAAATCCATCAAAACTAGTTGAAAATTAAATTAATGGAAAACTTAAATCAACTTTAATTCACATTATACGGAATTTCAATAAAATTAATTTCGTAATTATAAAACCTACCATTAAAATCAAATATTTATTTAATCGCACCAAAAACTATTCGCTCAAATCGGTATTCCAATGGTTAAAAAGTTAAATTTAAGAATCTCTATGCAATTTTTTATAGCAATTCATTTTCTGCATATATATAAGATCAAAATTCATATCTAATTATATATGCAAAACCTATATTCTCGGAGTGCAACTAATACTGCAACATCTTCTTTCATTACAAAAAAAAACACTTTTGACATTTGATAGTTTTTTATATCAGAAGCGAAATTAAACTTATTTTTTGGGTATAAAGAATTTTTTCCCGTGAAATAGAAGTAGAGATAATAGCAAGCAAATAAATCAAGAAATACAAGAACAGATGCAAATATTCTTGATTTTTTCCTGATTAATTAAAAGATTTCTAAGTTTAAAACTCAATTTTGATTAGTATAGAGCGCATTGTGCGTCGCGTTTTGTGCTCAAATGTCAAACATAATAAAAGCGGATCAATCAGGTCTAACATCGCATCTTTCTGGTGGCAATACTCTCGAAAAAAAATCAGGTCTATTTTGTAGTTTTTGCTCAAATGAACACATCCACTGTACTGTATTTCAGATCTCAACATACAACTGATTGTTTATAAAAGATGCATTCGTGTAGAGATGCCTAACGACAACATTTGCAACGTCGAAAAAACTCATTCATCTAACGCTTCGCATCAAATTCAGTAATGCATTATTCATGAGTAACGCTTCGTTTTTTTTAAAGAAGTATAGACTAGATGTGTATCAGAAAAACATTTCCGCAATTGCTTTAAAATCAGCTCTTCTTTCAATACTAAAACTGGTGTTGAAAATTTCTTATCAATCAAGTCTTTTTTAAAACTCTATCACATTTTTCATAAAGAACAACAAAAGACTACGATTTTCATATTGTGCAGGAAAAATCGGGATTAAAGTGTAAGTGGTAATAGCATGACTACAGGTGAAGTTTGCGGGCTGGGTGTGAATTAATTCTATAAAATATTCGCTTACATTCCCTGGAAAACCTACAGTACTATATAAAATGGGGGAAATTAAAACTTTTTTGTGAATTGAACCCTTCGTTAAATTTTAGACTTAACCCTAACATAATTCTTCCGATACTTTTTGTTAAAAAATTTAATTAATTAAGTTGTCAGTAGTATTAATAAATTTTAATTGATATTTTTGTGGTAAACTTCTTTCCACAAATATTTGGTTGCTCGGAAAAATTGAGTAAAAATCTATTTTTTCTCCTCTATTCTAAGGTTAATTATGTATTAATATTAAATGCTATTTGCTTTCTCTCTATAACATAAAAAAATAAAAAAGAGTGCAGTTTACAATACCAGTCGCTTCGCTTCATAAAAACAGTCTTCTGCGGTGAAAGTGATTGATGATATGGTTGTACTCTCATCAATACTTTTCTATTATTTTGGCTTTTTATTTTGATAAAACACCCGCAAAGCGTTTACTTATAATAGAGAGTAAAATAAAAACGGCAAACAATATGCGTTATATTATTAATTGAATAATATAGTGTAAAGTGAAAAAAGATTAGCTAAAAAATATTTATATATCCTGAATACATTTGGAGCTAAAATGGCTTAATTTGTTATTTGGCCAATAATAATAATAGTAATAGTAATAGTAATAAATTATAATAGAAATATTAATGATAAAAATAATACTTAATATTTATGTGCGGCGCAATAAAAGTTATTAAACATTTCAATTATTTGAATCTAATTTGAACTATCAGTTTTGCATACTTTGAATATAATCAATTAAATTTCCCAGAAAATTTTAAATCTGCAATATAGAATTAAACAAGAACGACACATTCATATAGAGCTCACTTTTTCTAAAGGTAATGCTTACTTATATCACAAATGTATAAGTGCCAAAGCTTAGACTGCAAAATGCCAAATCTTTTTATTAATATAAGAAATCTGAGAAATTCATTATTTAACCTAAAACTGCAGTCAGGAGGATAGACGGAAGGACATACTCAAATCCATAAGCTCTACTTTGACTAATCAAAGTGAGCTAAAAATCATTTTTGGCTCAACATAGAATATTTACATTACAACTTCGGCATTTTTTGCCGTGTAATTTATTGTTGCAAAAACCAGATTTCAAAAATCTTACCGCAAAAAGAGGAAATTAAACCATTTCTCGCATTTGCTAGAAAATCTTGGAATTAAATAAATACCCGGGCGCTCTGATAAATACGAAATAAATGTTAGCCAAAACCTTATAAATGAAATAATAATTAAGCCACAAAACTGTTAGAAAGAAGAAAAGCAAATTTAATTAAACTAACGCCTGTCAATATACGAGTTTGTTTTGGATCTTGTTTTAATTTCATGTATAAAATACATGAAATTCTTTACGTGAAATTAATATTCACATTCTGGTTTATATAATTTTTGTGCGCTTCTTTATTATTTAAATTCAATAATAAATATAAAAAATTTACAGCAATTTTAAGAATTTTTTACCCGGAAAAAAATTCACTAAATAATTAAATTGTATTGAAGTTCGATAATAAAAAAAAATATGTCAATCTTTAGCTATAACGTACTGGGAACGGTGTTTCTCAAGTCAATAATGTGTTTTATATGTAAACATGTAATAAACTGTGCAGTAGGATATGGTTAGAGTTATTGGAGCAAATAAAATTGCAATATACCTCCCTATAGCGTCATTTAAGCAATAAATTGGTTTCAGTACGCGATCCAACGTTTGATGTATTGCTTTACTTTTCATGGATTTCGTCGCACTTATAATATACAATATTGTCTATATTTTCATTTTAATCCGGAGCTGCAAATGGGAATACTTGAATGGAGAAATAGTTGCGATGGAAAACATTTTGGAACACTCAATCACTCGCTCATACACACACACACTCACACTCATAATATACTCTCAAATGCGACATATACGACACGCAACATACAGAGTACAGTATATATATATGCGAAACATTACTAGTTTTGCTTCATTAGGGACCGCAAGTCACTTACGAATCACAGATAATTCCATATAAAACCTAAAATGTCAGTAATGTGCAGATAACTTGTTTTTTGCTAAATGAGTGTACAGTATATGCGCTTAGAATGCTCTGTAAGCTCTGTAAGGAAATAATATACCGCTCGTCTATTTTCGACCCATAAGGCTTATCAAGGATTGTCTTTTCACAAACAATGTACAAACAATTTAAAAATTGCTGTAACAATTTAGGTTAGCAACTGGTCAATCAGTGCTAAAAGTTATAAAGCATTGATTATAGTGATTAAGTTGTTTGACCAGTAGATTATTGAAGTCGTTTTGGGTATATATATGCTTAACAACTGCTGCAGTATTGCTAACGTTAAGCTTACGTAAACACACGGTTTGCGTACAAACTTTTGTTTTGTTCATAACACTACATCAGTTGATGGACTTTTATTATCACTACAGTCATAGTTATAATTAGAGTCGACACTTTTTCGCAACTATAACATCAAAATTTTGGTAGGAAATCGACTTTTTTCTATTTAAACAACTGATTACTAAATCATATTAATTTCGCTGAATTACAGTCGTTTTGTTTATTTAAATAAGATATCGATATACTCGAAGATTAAAAATATTGAGGACAAGTTAAATCATGAAAGTTTGCGCAAACAAATTATTTAAAACTTAAGATTTACAGTATTATTGTAGTGAAGCCAAATTATTATGAAGAAAACTAAATATAAATGTGCATTATAAGTTGTCTGACTAGAGAGTTAAGACTGTGGTAATGACTTCGGAAATCCGACTTTTTTCTATAAACTAAAACCTTGGAGTTTAAAATATATGAAATAAATAGCTTGTTACCAAAAAATAAACTAATTTAAATTTTTGAAAAAGCCGAAATATTAGCATCTTTGAAATTTTCTGAAATTTATTCCGAAAAATACAATTAAGTGAAAAATTGTTGTTAAAACTTTGAGTTTTAAAGAAAAGTTTACACGTTTTTTGGAATATCATAAAATAAACCAACCCAGACCAACAAAGTTTGGTAAAAGTTTTAAAATATTTTATTAATTAAAAATTTTTCCAAAATGTCCGAAAACTTGATCGAAAATTAGATCGAAAAAATTTGTCGACTTTTTATCCTAATTTTCGACCGAAATTCCTCTATGTTATAG
Source organism: Phthiracarus laevigatus (assembly GCA_034700185.1). Classification (NCBI taxonomy): domain Eukaryota; kingdom Metazoa; phylum Arthropoda; class Arachnida; order Sarcoptiformes; family Phthiracaridae; genus Phthiracarus; species Phthiracarus laevigatus. The sequence goes on along the minus strand of JAQIXJ010000093.1, from coordinate 20,069 downwards.
TGCTGAAAAAGTGGGAAATAAGTCTGGTTATTAAAATGCTTTTAGCATCTACAGTATTTAATAAGTTAAGCCAATCCTTGGTTCGAGGATTGCGTATTATTTTCGATATTTTAGCGAAAAGATTTGTGAAAGGTATTGGCTTTTTCTATACCTCTGATTTCAAAACCATATGTATGTCAAAATTACATTATCCAAGCCTTGCTAGTGATAAGGTTTTAGGGGATTCATGTGGAACGAGAGAAGATTATAGCTTTTAGTAAATATAAGTTAGTCTATCAAAATAACAGCATAGACAGCTCGCGCTAACTTACGAGTTTAGTGTAGATAACAACTAATATCTTGATTAAATGAGTACACTATCTATAAATATATTTACATAGCATTAGTTTTATCACTTCAAAACTGGCGACAATTTGTTAAATAAAAATAGTGTTACAACGTTGAGTTAAATAACGATTAATATCGAGCTCCTAAAATACAATTATATTTTTCATATAGGACTCACATTCTGAAAAACATTAAATTTGTAGTTTAAGGGTTAAGTTGTAGTCATTGAGATAAACTGTCAAAGTTTCAATCAAACCAAATTAAAATTCTACTTTAGTTCAAGTATAAAGCGAATAATTACAAAGACAGACAGACAGACAGACGGTCATATAAGCTCAACTTTTAATAAAAAATACATGCTAAAAAATATTCATAAATTTAATGATTTATGAAAACAAACTAAAAGAATTTACATAGAGTTTTTTTTATTATACCGTAATTGCACATACTTTTTTAATTAAATGCTGTCTATAATCGGTTTTTTTCGTTAACGATCAGACAGTTGTGTGCGAGTGCTGCGGTTGTGAAATTCATTGTTTAACTTTTATCCCAAAATTCAACTCTTTTTTTCGAAATAAATTATCTCGATTAATAAAGACAAGTTTTTGGTGAGTAAATTGGGAAAAAGCAGCACTTATCAATTGAAATTTTGAAAAACACTGCATTAATTCAGTAAATTTTTGTGTTTTGTAAAATATTAACGATGGTTAGTCGATTTAAAAAATTGTTAAAATCCTAATCCCGACAGTAGAAAGCGAGTGATTAGTGCAAACTAAGCAATTTTGATTCAAAATAAAAATCCTTCATACTATGCATATCGAATATGTTTACGAATAATAACATATATTCCTGCATATTATACGAAAAATTCTCTATTGAAAAAAATGGGAAAGATATTGATCGAAGTATTTTAAATAGATATATCATATTTATTCAATGTATATATAAAGATTCATTTTATTGCTATAAAGTAAGAACAGCTGTAGTTTCAATATCATCCATTTTAAACTTCATTTAACCGGTAGTCTCCGTCTTAAGTAAAATAAATTGAATATATTTAAACCGAAAAATATAATTTCAAAAATTGAAGGTTTATTATGCAATATTTAGTATGATATATTTTTAATGGTAGACTTAACAATAAAAAGTTTTTATAATTATGATAAAAAACTTAACATTATAAGTGTTTTACGGAATCCAGAATTAATTTTCCCAATAAACATTGGATAAACGAAGAAATATTTTTTTCACATAATCGAAAACCTATGTCTGGGCAGATTGTGAACTCAATTACAATATAGTTAAAATCATTTTGCTGCATTGAATTTACTTTACATTTTATATAATTTAAAATTTATTGGACAATTTAAATGTTTCAATATTTTTTAAGGAAAAGCTCATCTGTATATCGATCAGCTCTAAATAATGAATTTCTGATTTTGTTGTGTTTTTGCTATTATACTTTCCTAGTCGACAAAATTTTTCTTTAAAAAATCTAACTGCTTAATTTTTTTAAATAATAGCTTTTTAAAAATGAAATATTGTCTATGATGACAGAAACAAATGCACTGCTGATAAACTATGCCGCGAACAATTTATTTTGCGCAAAAACCACTTCAACTAATTTCTTATATAAGCTTATATATAAATAATGATATTTTTCTTGTTTTGAAGTGATCTATTTCTATCATTTTATAGATAATAAGTGTACAAAATATTTGGAAAAAGTACTCATACACAACAGTACTGTAGTTTAAAGCAAAAATTCTACAGAAGTTGAATGCGTGAAATAACAAAAAAAAGGTTAAAATTTTATACGGGATGTAAACGGAGTGATGAAACGATCTGATGTGAGTGATATAGTAAACTATGTGATCAAAGCTCGAGGCAAACATCGCAGTTCTCCGGAATGGAATTGCGTTTCGAGTGAGAAATGAAAGAGTTTGGCATTCATTCCTTCATTTCAAGTTCTGCCGCAAAAAAATATGTTTCACTGTAAATAATGGTATAGTAGAAGATATATTCCAAAAATGCCTAATCATTATTTCAATCTTTGGGTTAAAGAACACATTATTTGACATTCAATTTAAAGCTCAATTCAATCCACGTTTAATCATAAAATATATATATATATATCGGGTTTACTGAGTGAAGGGTTAATACATTTCCCGTGTATATAACTAAAAAGATAACTTTGATTGGATGACTATTTCGATGAAATAGGGAATAACAAAGAATTAAAAATTGGGAAAAAACGAAAAGATATTTGATACACGATTGCAAAGCTACCAGCAGTTTATTAAGCTCGAGGATAAATAAATGCAAGTGAAAAATATTGCATATTAGAACGCACTCTACACACACACACACAGCTGGTTCGCATGTTTGACAGTAATGCAAGGCTTGATTTAGACTCTGGAGATGAGTATTTAATCATTTAATTAAGATAGACGCTCCAAGCATGTTATCGCCGCATCCAGGCGTTGGTAATGGTGAGTGGTATATGGTGTATGCCATCACAAGCATGCATTGGTCGAGCAAATATGGTTATGTGTTATGTTCTTGTTTCCATATCACAACTTTTAAGAGAAAAATATTTTCCACACAAGAAACAATTATTATTATTATTCTAAATATGAGACATAGACTTTCTCTTTCTAAACCGGGGAAAGAGAAAGTGTGCGTGAATGTGTGTGTAAATTATCATTTGAATAGCTAAAGCTTAAAACTAAGGCTGAAAGAGAGTAGAGGGTAGAGTGAGTGAGTGGATGTGTGTGACTGAGTGAGTGAGTGAGTGAGAGAGAGGGAAGGAGAGAGAGAGAGAGAGAGAGAGAGAGAGAGAGAGAGAGGAGAGAGATTACTCTGGTATTGCGCGATACTGAAGGCTTTTCTGAGGACAACCAAAATCTATGTATTGTTCACTCACTACTAATGCACACACAGTTTTGTTTTACAAATAGTAATCTTGCATATAATTTATGTATTGATAATAAACTTTCGCATAGCTCTCGATATATAAAGTAGTTTTGCATATCAGTGTATTCCCGCAAATGTTGAAAAATATATTAGTGTAAAGCAAAATGGAAGTGTGTTGAATAATTTAAATTTTGCTTCACTGCATTGCTGCAAAAATTTGTAAGAGAGCGGTGTTCGGGGCGCAGCATTAACCATACACAACTCCACGCTAACATTATATTAACAATCTGTGAGCTCGCATAAAACTCACGGCAGTTTTCGCAGCAAGCAGTTGTCAAAACAAAATGAAAAAAGTTGTAATATTCGTTCGCACAAAACGCATGCATACAACCCCAGACAATAGGAATTTCTCTACTTTTTTTGTGCGTTACATTACCTTTCATAAGAAAAAATAACAAATAACTTAGACTTAAAAAGAAAAAACATGAACACCGTAAACATAATAAATGTTTGCGTTTTTACTGCTATTAAAATGTGTGTTCGGTTTGAACGGAACAGCGATAGAAACAACTTTCGTTAAATTGAATTCGTTGCTGAATTTTTAAGTCATTTAATTGCTCTTTTATTTAATGATAGCGACATTAAAATAAATACAAACTAACAAAAATGTTCGTAAGTTTGTAACCTAATTATCATTTGCGTAATTCAATAAAAGTTGGTATTTTAAAGTTGTGTTAAACTTTAATCGAGTAATGCTTCAAAAAATCGTTTTTCTACTGACAATGGCAGAGATCTCACGCAATACCTCATTATAAACTTAAAACTATATTTGCGAAAAACACGCTGCGAGTCAATCAAAAGAATCGCATGAAAAGCGGTCATACGATTATTGAAATGTCCCAAAGATATGCTATCTTTAAGAGATCGTTGAAATTATTGATCCACATTTCAAACGTATTACATTTTTATGCCAGATTTTTTTTCTTATTCAGAACAACAAAAATATTCTATGCGTTTATTTTTCAACTATTTTGAATTTGCAAAGAAAAGGTTTAAATTGAATTTCCAGCGAATTTTCAAATATAATAAAATTTTTAATAAATTGTATTAAAATATTATTAATTTTTTAATTAATTGGAATAACAATTTAATTTGTTTTTCATTTATTAAGTTACATCTAAGATCCCATGAATTTAGTTATTCTAAAACAATATATATTTCTTTAATTTTTGATTTTAAATTAACTTCAATGTTAACTTATATACAAAAAAAATTATAAAGTTTATTAAACTTCAAAAGTATAAATTCAAAAATATTGGGAGATACAAGTAAAACCATATTCAAAAAATTCAAGATGCTTACAAACTTCAATGCAAAATTTATATTTGATGAAACCTCAAAGCAGCAAACAAATTTCACTTTTAACCTTTAGTTCAGTTAAGAATTTTCTAAATGTTACGAACACTTTCCAATAAAAAAAATAGTAAAAAGTAATTTTAATATTAATTCGTAAAATAAACATTTAATTTAGGAGACAAATTATCAACCAAATGAAACTGAGATATTAATTGAATAAAAAAATTATTTGTTACAAAAAAATTATTATTATTATTAAAATATCAGCGCATAATTTTACCGATAATACGAAATTACGAAATTAATAAAATAAAATATTATCTAATATTTTGAAAAAACGCCCAATTTAAAAGAATGAAACCCTTAAAGATTCAAAATATTCACAGAGCATTAAACACTAGAAAAAGGTTATATGTAAGTCTAATTCTGCCATTAAAAGAAATCTCAAACTAGTAATGTACTGCGTTTTTTCTACATAAGCAATTCACAAACGCATAAAATGTACAACAAGTAAATTTAACGCAAACACGTGTAAAGGCTATTGAAAACTGTGCGCAAAATATCTAAAGTATGTGTGCAATCGACAAAATTCTACTAATTGAGTAAATATGCTTTTAAAAAGTTTGAAATTGATAGAGCAATATAAAAACTTTTCTTTTTTTTCGGAATAAAAAGTATTTACATCTGAAGATGACATGCATTAAATTTGCTTTCATTGCATTTTAAAGCAAACTGACATCAATCAGAATAAAGTATAATATTCTTAGCAGCACAGAGCAGAACATATATATCACTGAACGAATGTTCGATGGCTTTATATGCATTCGGAATAAAAACTGAAAAAAGCAGCAGAACCTCATGAGACAACTGAAAATAGTGAATTTATTCATGTCTATATAAGTAACATAATTATGACAATATGACACAACATTTTAACGTTACCGAAACGCTATTTTGTTGTTTTTTTCATGATGGAAATTTGCTCAAACTTTTCGCCGCAAAAAATATATATCACTAAATTTTTAATATATTTTTGTAACAACTAATAAAATTTACAGGAAAAAAATAAAAATTTTGAAGTTTTAATTCTAACGATTAAGCGAATTAATAAAGTTCTAAATTTTATAAAGGATATTTCACTCAATATATTTTGTTGCTCGCGTTGTTTAATAGAGAGCCAGTTTGACATATTTGTCTGTAGTGGTGCGTGCGATCATTTTTTATCTGCCGCATAACAATGCAAGTCCTATATAAGGTTCGGTCTTGTTTTAAGTTCAGTAGTTCTGCTACAATTATTACAACCAGTAAAGCAAAAAAAAAGAAAGTAGAATAAGTCAACTCATAAGGGATTAGGCGTCAGATTTTTTGCTATCATAAATTGATGCAAAACTAAAATCGCTTTTATTAGTGTGCAGCTCTATTGTTGAGTTTATGGAAAAGCTGTCTTTTTACAAGTTTCTTATTTCTAATACAAAATTTCTTAGAAAAAAGTTCTCAGAAAATATTAAGTCGTCATGATTTTTTCATATATATATAAAAGAATAAAAATTTGTTAACTACTGATTTTAAAGTCCATTTATTTAATAAGAGTGGTAAAAATGATCGATAAATAAAGAGATAGAGTGAGCGTTAAAAATGGTTTTTAGAAATCGCGGCATTAAATAAACATTGCTCTATATTACTGTATAGAATTGAGTTTCGAAAATTCATTTTTAACAGTGAAATAAATATAATCCCGAATTTCTAGTGCATGAACTAAAACATTTTTAAGCTAAGAATTACTTAAATTAAGTCATAATTAGGCGACATACAGTATCATCGCTATATTTTAAACACTAAAAACAATTTAATTTTTCATATATATTAATTAAATTTTTCCAAAAAAAATTACCTGTTTTAATATTTTAAAAATTATGGGAAATAACTGCATTCAAAAAATGTATATAACTGTTTTTTCAAAAATAATAGTTTAAACAAATATATCAAAACCAGTATCAATGCATTTATTATAAGTTTTTCGTACGTGCAGTTTTCGTAAGTTTCCAACTGCTCTCAAAAACACAATTCTAAAAGCCCTGTTTTAAACATCCATTATGCGAAAAGATATTGAAACACACGTTTAATTATTAAATGATACTTTTGACGAATTAGTTCTCTTAAAACTTGAACGCACTGTTCCCTACAAATCGTTATTTTTAGAAACGGGAGATACTATGCATTCATTTTAAAATAATAATCGATATCATCGCGAAAATTACTATCATTAACAGAATTATGGAAAAATGCGTAATCTATTAATTTTAAGATTGTCATAGTAATAATAATAATAATATTATTTTTATAATTAAAGTTTACAATAAACTAAACAGTTTATAAAAACGGAGAAATTAAATTAAAAATGTATTAAATTTCAAATTAATAAATATAAAAATGATGGCTCGACAGCTTGGTTTCAATCCATATCCACAGCGCTTTATGTTATGTTGGATCAAAAGCACTGCATTACTGTAAATATGGCTTTTAATAAGCAAACGAAAAGAATCGATTTCGTAGTGCGGGCTTTACAGGGGAAACCCTACAAAATTAATTGCGATTCAATCAGATATTTTGGCAAAATTTAGATTCGCTGAACACGTTCGGGAGAAAGTATTAAAATTTTAACCAAAAAAATTGTTAGTAAGCTTTCATACGCACCTAAAAGTTTACTTAATGCTGCGCTTATTATTTAACTTCTTGTTTGAAACTCGCTTTATAAAAGATTAAAATAAATCTCATGCAGGAAAAAATGATTTTAGTTTATACTAATCTTTATAAAATTTAGAGAAGAAGGAGAAAAAAAGTAAATTTCTTATATATATATTTTAGGTTTAATACTTACGGAGTGAAAACAAGATCTAACTTATTTGAAGTTTTAAGACCAGAATGAACGGTGAAGTGTGTGTGTGTATGTGTGTGTGTTGAACAAACAAGCAGCAAGAAAACAGTGAAAACAGTGATACCGTGCAGTACAAATAAAGTGGAGAATTCAGAAAATGTTTTTCAATGACTCGATAGAGCTTTTCTTTTTCTCGAGTAAAAATGTGGGATTTCTCGAGTTGAAGTGAAACAAAATCTCATTACATAAAAAACGCTGAATTTCGCTTTTTTTGGCTGAAGAAAAGACGAGGAGAGGAAAATCAAAGTTAACCAAAGAAAGCGCTCGAAAATTTAGTCTAAGAAACGGTAGTTTCAATATTTCACGCATGGCTACGCTTCAAGAACTAATATGATGCAGAGTGAGTGAGAGAGAGAGAGAGTGAGTGAGAAAGAGAGAGGGAGAGAGAGAGTGAGTGAGTGAGAGAGAGGCAGAAAGAGAGACTGAGGTAAAGTTTAGTTTAAGTTCTGCATATGTAATGCTAACTAACGAAATATTCATTTTTTATTCTCATCTTATTTTTGTAGTCTTTTTTTCGCGCAAATACATTGTCAAAACTGAATTACATTTAGGAAATGAGCGCAAATTATTCTACTGCTAAGGAAACTGATGTTTAAGAATTTTATACGTCAAATGTTTTACAACTGAATGCGTTTGTTGTATGCAATTACAGAAAATATTTTTTCGCGTTTTTCTCTAAAATTGGTTCTCAAATGGAATCCGTTAGCGATAATAAACTCAAACTCTATGTGTGTTTGTCATGTTATTTACACATGTAGTGATTACAGCTATTCCGCGCGCCATTGTCTCCATATTTTTAATTTTATAAATATTTGCTGGCAAACAAGCGCGCGATTTTCATTTTATTCGTTCATTGATTTTTGTTCCGTCAACTCTTTCAATCGAAATTGACACTCAACAGACTCACTGGAATACTCACTCCACTCACCGTTTCATACTAAAACTAGTGGGCGTTCAAAGTCGATATTAATTGTTTGTTTATGGCACTGAGTTTATGGCATATCAAATCATACCAACTATTTTTCTGTAAAAACACGGCTATAGTTTTTCGAGTTTGCACTTTCACTAATTAGATATGGTATACATATATTCTATATAAGAACACTATTCATTAGATCCGATCGAATTTTTAACACTTTTCAGTTAAAAATGATTAATCAAATTCCTAGCAAATTTTAAGCATTTTTTCAAGAAAAAAAAACAAAAACTACCACTCAATGGATTTATTTTTTTAGCGACAAAGTTGCAGCTATTGTTATCTGCAGTGTCATCAGTGGTGAAAGTAGTTGATAGCGAAGCTAAAGCCTTATTAGAGCGAACAAGTTAAGATAAAGAGTAAATCCCCGTTACAAGACTTACTACGAGAACATACATGTAAAATAGAGTTCATTAATTAAATGAAGTATGAAGTATGCAGAATTAATTAATTAAAAACAAGGCATCAACTGCTGGCTGGCATTACATTAAGTGGGTTTAAGCGGCAGCGCTGCTCCGGCGACACTCAAGATGATGGATAAATAAAAAATGAACTATAAAATTAAAATTTAATAAATCAACGCGAGAGTAGAAAATATAAAAGCGATAACAAAAAAATTTTTTCCTTGTAAAAAACTCATTTATAATCCTAGAGGTTAAAAAAGGATATAACAAAAAAAATATTTGAGATAATTTAATAATACTTCATAGAAAAAAGTTTCCAAAAAAAATTTTATATGATAAAAAAGAGGGAAGAATGTGATCGAAAGTGCAAGTAAATCATTATTGGCATGAAATGAAGTATTCATGTCACAGATCGGTATCAGTACAATGCGAATGGAAAAGTGGTGCTAACGGCGTATACCGTATGGCATACCGTATAACAGTATACCATATAAGTGCAATGCCATCACTAGCATACAAGATCGTGTAATTTCAGATGTTGTCAAGTTTGGGCATTACGCTTCCTGTGTTACTTTTTTGTTGCACATTCGCTATTTATTTTGAAAGCGCAAAAAGGAAAGACTGTTACAAGACACTAGACTAGAGCCGTAAACCGAGAAAAAAAATAAGAAAGATGTGAAAGTTATAGTCATATAAAACATGAAACTTAATGATTACGGAAAGATGTCAAACTGCGCAAATGAATTAACTTATGGCATTAGATGTCATTCAATAATGACTAAATCTTTTTCGGTATTATTTATCACGAGATTAATCATTACTGTCTTAAATAGCCAACAGTTAGATTAATGTGTTAAAAGAAGTTGTTACCAATATATAGCTATAGAGATAGCGTAACAGTTGTACGCACTAAACCAATTGTGGACATAAACTCGATAAATTTGAATTATACAAACAACTAAATAAGGAAATCACATTAAAGCGTGCTATCGTGCAGTGGTAGTGATGGCCATACTGTTATAGCTGCGCCATCCATACCAGTGTCCTCATAAAATACGGCTGATAACAATTTCATGTCAGAGTCAGTATTGGACAATAAGTGTCCATCACTAATACAGAATATACTACAGTATAGCTATGGTAGTTTGGATAATATCACATATTGTGCGGTGTGTTGGGCTCAGATAATGATATAGTCATGGTTATCATCAAATCAAATGTTATCAGTCATATGGATACCATAAAAATGGATCCATAAGATTCTGGTTGGCTCTCATTACTATTAGCTGTTTTGCTGCACCAGCTTGTAGTGAAGCCAATGCGGCAACACTTTTGTTGCACACCATATATACGATATACGGTCACTTCAGTGAACCGAAACGCAAAGCTCTTATGAGCAAAGCATCAGACCTAACACTACACAAAATTGGCGAAAAAAGAATGAAAATGCTATATAACCGCTATATAACAACTTATATAATACAGTATAATACTTGTAGGGTTTAGCTCTAAAATTGTCACATTTGCTAAAAAAACGAAATAACAAAAATGTGCGAAAGAATAACGTTAGATATAAAAATGAATTCAATAGAGGTTTCATGACTAGTAAAAAGAAAAAATTGGAGACAATAACAAAAAGGCGACAACAAATTGATATATAGAAAAATAGTGAAAGAATGAATGAACGAGATTCAAACCTGAAAAGACTTGAAAAGGCTCTCGCCATACATATATAAAATATATATTATATAAAAGAATTATGTGGCGTAACCCCCATTTTTTTCGTAACTCTATTTTAATAAACCAACACAAAAATGTTGTGCTTAATTCATTGTTAATCATACAATATAGGCATGAAAATTGCAAATAACTTTTATACATACAATGCTATATCTTAAACAGCATAGTAAAAAATTATACATATATAACAGTATTCTTATTTTAATTAAGAGGTAGAATTATTTGCTTAGAGTTAATTAAGAGTTTACGATCAAAATTCCTAGTTTATAAATATGTTTTATAAAGATCGTATTTTAATCAGTAAGAATACAATTTGTTGCATCTTCCTTATTCACCGAATGAAAATACCCTAGATTTTTGTTTCATATACTCTTTAGATATTCTGGCAATACTTCTGTAAATTTTTAATTCAAAAAACAAATTTTGGTTATGACGCGTAAAATGCAGTTATTTCGATAAATCGAGTGAAAGTCAATACACTCAACTGAGATAACGTTAATATTTATTTTAGGTTAAACCTACTTCAGAGTATATACTTTATATTACCTCTTGTTAATAACGTTTATTATTAAAAAAATTATTGTTAACAATTATTTAATTAAGAAATATATTCGAATAATGTTATGAGAAAAAGAAAGAGTAAAAAGAAAAATCAAAGTATATATTTATAATAACTAATTTAGATAATTAGGAATTTCCGTATAATTAATAAAAAATTTTAAATAAAAACCGAAATAACGAAAAAATTAAATATAACAGTTATGTTAGATTTTAAAGGGAAAAAAGAAAAAATTCTCAAAATATATACTTAAAATCAATTTTAGAAACACTTGATAAGAAAAACTAAAACATAGTACAAAGTTCTATTCAAATCACATGCAAAGTATAAATTGCGTGCGAATTATTAAGAAAAAAAATGTAAATTATGTCAGAAGTAAAAAATATGTTCTTAATAACTGGCGAATACAGGAAAAAAAGTTTTGAGGAAAAAATTATTACATTTTTTCTAAATATTAAGAACATATAACATTAAAACTTGAAAATATGAAAAAAGTGCATTTAATATTTGCTTACCTTTTGAAAAGAAGATTACTTATAATAACTATTATAATGTATTGAATACTGGAAATGAAAATACAATAATTGAAGGATAAGTGGAAATCATTAGAAACCAATTTGATTATAATGTCAATAAATTGACTAAAGACGACTTAATGAGATTGTATGGTTAAGTAAGTGTTAGCTACAGATGGAATTCATAAACACTTAGATAGGTGTTACAGATGCCATATTTCTCCGTTCCTCATGACTGGTTTTCTTAACCGATTCTCCATCGTGATCATCATCAAAAACCGAGATGTGTATCGTCGGGTAAGAGAGTTTCTCCTTTTGTGTCATTGCAAGCTAATACGCCCTTATCAGGACTAACCAACCATATATTCGAGCAAAGAATCATCTCGAGTAACGATGGCAACGCTCTGCAAACAGTTGCTAAAGCTCTCAATCCATAGACATCTGCCAATCTTTGTATTACAGTATTGCAAGAGATAAAAGCGATCCAATTCAAGTAAAAGAATAAAAGAGTAACTTATATGAATTGAAGAAGAGGGGAAGAGAGTGAGTAAGCGAGAGTGAGAGAGAGAGAGAGAGAGAATAAGTGAATGAGTGAGTGAGTGAGAGAGAGAGAGAGAGAGAGAGAGAGAGAGAGAGAGAGAGAGATGACGGAGAGGACAAGAGATTGAATATGAATACTGGTTGAAATAGAGAGGAGAGAGCAAAGACTGGATCCGTATTTGTTTCTATAGAATGTTAGTGCAGTATATCAGTGACACACTATGGCACTATCACACTATGCAATAGTATTACCATTACAGCGCTGTGTAGAGCATCTCACAGTTGCACTGTTGCTCTTACGGCACAAACATTCAACTGAATTGACAAATGATGTTAAAATGAGAAATTCTTCGCACAATTTTTTGCCAGTCAAGACAAATGACTTCTAACTACAACATTCAATATATTACTTTAACAGCTAACTAGACATTTGAGAATGTAATTCGTGCTATTAATTTGCATATTATTATATTTCTGTTTTTTATTATAAAAAATCTTATCTTATGAAACATCAATATTGACGAGCGTGCGCTTCAATAACCATATATACTTTTATATTATAAACGAAAAACTACCCTCAACTTCATAGTAAAGTAATGGGTGTACACAAAAACTCGAATGTTTAGCTCGCAGTTAACTTTCTATTTCAATCAATTACATAATTAATTATAAGATCAAAAAATTGTAATAAATATATTTTAGTTTGGAAATATTCAGAAACCAGTTTCATCCAGAATTTTCAAGATCCAAGACAATCATTGGGACAAATATTTTTTAATATAGACCCAAGAAATAATTTTTAAAAATGTTCACTTTTATAATGTCATATGACTATCCTTAGGTTAAAATTTTTGTTTCTTAGTATCGACTTATGCTGACATCAAATATATTTAAATCAAACATTTAATATATATAAGCTACATATTAATCCGCACCAACATATTTATTAGATGAAGATTAAAACTCCATAATCTTATTAAGGATTATGATGATCTATATAATTACCAATAATTGCGCGTAAGTTATCATAATTATATTGGGAAACCAAGAAACTTAAGCTTAGAAATATATGTAATAAATTTAATCATTATAATTTAATCATTAGATATTTACGTTTCAATAGAATTACGAATCATTAAGTTTAGCGCGAATTATGCTAATATAATCCAATGACTGAACAGTATTGAACGCGCAAACCCAAATCAATGAATAAAGTTTTGTCTATATCGCTGTCATATTATTTCAATTTTAAATATTAGTAATTTTGGGTAGATTTTAGTGGACGTATCGATTTTTCGAAAATTTGCATAAGCATTAAAAATCGGTCTCGAATAATAAAACTAATTTTAAGCGACTCTTTAACCGTTTTCTGCTGAATATTTAAGTTAATAAGTATATTATTTTGACGTTTGGAAGGGTATAACTAACCGCTTTTTAAAAATAATTGAAGATAATTATTACAATTTAAAAATTAATTTGTCATCACATCATTCTAAGCACTTCTGAATTTGAAACGTTAGAGTACTCTCTCCTTTAAGCGAAACCAAATTTACTGCAAAACTGAATGCGTGCTTTAAAATTGCATTCAAGTGTGTGACAAGACGTAACAAACAAATATTGAAATTTAATAAATTGCCATTAATTATCATCAATTTTGGGAAAAGAAATGAATTTTTATCCCTATATTGCATCAAAAATAGGGGTTATGTAATTAATAATTTTGATACGCAACCGAGAAATGAACCAACAGATAAAAAAGTAAAAATAAAGTATCATTAAAAATATTTTTATATTGGATGAATTAATGATAAAATAATGGGATGTTTATATTAAAAAACTGCCTCATCTAAGATCGTTTGCTTACCATTGTTAGAAAGAAAAGCTGACAGATAGAGTAGAATTGCTTAATTTATTAGTTTCGTAATTGTAACAATGTGTAGGTTATGACAATTACGAAACTAATAAATTTAGCCATTCTACTCAAACTGTCAGCAATTTATTTAAACACTTTTAAAAACGAGCTTTGATGCAACGAATACGTCGTCAATTTTATGTGTGAATTTCGGAATACGGAGTTTAATCGACATAAAGTTTTCGCAAACAGATGTTGAGCTTTAAGGTGCGAATGACGCGAGTGTGCTAAGTCTTATTTAAATACCATTTACCGGTTTTAAGATATGTAAAATATTGCTAGATTGAAATCAAGAGTGATACACATAATCTATATTTCTTAACATTACTGGTAGTTACGAATTGACCAAAAATGCAACTTCATTCTCATTGTACTGTACACTAACGAAACAGACAAATTCGACTAGTTTTATATCGATATGTCCAGCGACTGAATATTTGCGAATTATTTCACCAAAGCATCCATTATACAAATTATTTCACTACCTTTACTCTATTTCTTTATCAGAATAAAATTTCATTTCCTTATTCTATAAGAGATACTGGCAACGATGCGAATAAATGACTGTAAATGAGACACTATGTCTCCTAAATTAAATTAAATTGTAAAGAAAACTCTCTGTTGATTTTAGGTTTTAACTTTCTATTAATATAGTTTTGATTACAAAATAGACAGATCATTATACCGATACTGAATATTCTAGTCAACTAAAGCTTGAATTCGAACCATTATAGCAACAGAGTAAAAATATTCTTCGAGAAAACCAGAAAAAAACTGTTTGAGTCAAAAAATATTTTGGAATTATAGAATTATAAAATTGCTTGATTAAAATTAATTTTAAGTATTTTAGAAAACAAATTTCGGGACAACTTCATCATTCATTGCCAACAAGATTGTTAAAATCAGTATTCCGTAATTAAATATTAAATTTTTTAATATATAATAATATCTCGTTATTTTTATATTGGCGCGAAAATCATTAAAAATCAATCCAAAGTTTTTAAAATAATACAAAACTAGCATTTATGAATAGTGCCCCAATATTTTGCGCAACTTTCTACAGAAACTTATATGGAGTTGTACTTTCCTTACTTTGAACCTACCTTAACCTCCATTAAAATAATTAATTTAAAAAATTCTCTATTTTTGCGGAGCCCCTCAGTAGAATGGATAAAACTTTTGTGCTTATGGGGTAATCGTTTCTATTACCGTTTGGTCAGAAAATACGGGCAAAAAATGGGCTTAAGAAATTAAATATATTACTAGCGGCTTAAAAAGCAAAAATGCTTTTATTATACTAACAGCATATGTGGATAGCAAGCGCACCAATATTTTGCGCAACTTTCTACAGAAATTTATATGGAGTTGTACTTTTCGTACTTACAATCCACCTAAACCTCCCTTAAACTAATTAATTTAAAAATTTCTTCATTTTTACGGAGTCCCTCAGTAGAATGGCTATAATTTTTCTGCTTATGGTGTAATTGTATCTCTTATAATACGGGCAAAAAAACAGCCTTACCAAATTAAATATATTAGATAGATAATAGATGATTTAATTTTAAAATTATTCTATACGATTATTCTATACAAATTCATCATATTTGTTCAACGAATTGATAATAACTTGTTAAGAATACTGGTTTTTATGCATTATTAGAAATATATTACTGGTTATCAACACCAACTTGGTATCCAAAATCCAATATTTTAGTAAAGCTTCTCTTATATAACCCAATAAAAATCTAATCTGTACAAAAATTCTAAAAAATATATATTATTATAAGTTGTATGAGTACGCGAATAAATTTTTCTATTAAAAACACAAACTCCATTTGAATTCGGATAAATGAATAAAAATTGATGATATGAATCATTTTAAAATTGGTATAAATTATAATACTGTATATAAATAACAAAAATTTGTCTGTCTGTTTGTTTGTCAAAACCTTTATAGGCTCCTTCCCTGGGGGTCGCATCCCCGATACCAATATCAATAGTTTCAAGTAGAAAAAAGGTGGTGGGACCCCTCCTAAAAAAACCCGCGAAAAACTGGTGGGATCCGGAATGGGTGGGTGGGGACATGGATTTACGGGCTAGTAAAGGGATGAACGGGTGGGGTACAGATATAGTCATGTCCGGTTAGATTTAAAATTGCTTTTTAGGTTCTCTATATAACTCTAACTTAGTTAAATATAATTTTCAGTTTATGCACATTAATATCACATGCGTTCTATTTTTTCACTCTTCGCCAACACTGCAAAGCGTTAATAATCTAATGTGAATGCGATAACTAAACCAAAAATAACTAACATGTAGTTAATAACGTAATTATCGCGTAGATTTTATCCTATAAATATGCGCCATATCTATATTTATATCAATACCTAATAAATCATATTCGAGAGCATTAATTTAGCGAGTGCTTAGGATTTTCGTAGCAAAAATTAACGCGCAAAACATATAACGTCTTAAATTTTGATCATAATATGTGTATAAACGTGACTGTACTCTAAGATATTAACTTATACTGTAATGGTTAAACCAAGAGCAACGATCGAACTAAAGAAAAGCGAAAGAACGTGTAAATTACTCGAAATGCATACATACATACATACGTAGATATTTTGGGGAAGAATTGCAATTTGTTTCTCATTTGCAAAATGGGAAACGGAATTTCGGATCTCAGCATGAATTGAACAGAAATGGATTTACTCGCTATATGTATATAAATATATTGAATTTGATTTAAGATAAAGATATTGCTCTGTTGTGTTGTGCGCTCTGTGTGTGTGTGTAATGTGTTGTTCGCAAAACTTTATTTAACTTTGCTTTCACTCACGAGTCAGTTACAAAATAAATTGAATTTTAAAAGATTTAAGTAATATAATATTAATTGGTTTAAGAATATTATATAAAGTCTGTGTTATAGTTTTGACCTATTTATCAAAATTTGAACATTATTTCTTAACTTTTTAAACATTTACTCGTAATCTGGGTTTATGTCTCATAGAAAGAAAAACCAAAACACAGCTCAATTTAAATATAATTAAATTAAAAATCATGATCTTTATTCAAGTTAAAACAATTGGTTCATATCGCAAACTCTTTAGGATGAATGTTACCAGTAAATACCATAAAATTTAATTATATATTGATCCAATTTTAATGGATTATATAATTGAATTGAATAATCTAATCAAAAAAAAAAGATTATACTAGGGCTCAGATTTGGGTTTGAGTTCAGATCAAATTTGAAAAATCCGACCGCTGACCCAACAAAAATTATAAGTCAAAGTGCATCAAAATTGTTGTTCAAAATGGATGAGTTTTCTAGAGACATATTTTTGGTAAATAAGAAAGCGTTTAAGATCTTCCGAGAAGAAATGTGAAAATTTGAAAAAATTGACCTAAAGATGAGATGTTTTGAAAATTTCGTTTTTCCTCTTAAAATTATTTATTAATTTTAAAATCCAGTGACCTTTTATATTATGATGTTTGTAATAATGTCAAAGTTGACACCGAAAAAATAAAGTAAAATACGATTCCCAAAAACAGTGATTGAAAAATATGGAATAAAAGAAATAAATAATGATTCCAACCGGCAATACCGTTGGGAAGTTTTCGTCACTACATAATCCTAAATAGAAACTGGTACATGGTTTCACTAAAAAGAAAAAGCAGAATTGCACTTCTGGTAAGTTTAGAGGAATACCAATTGGAAAACGAGCCGCAATGATATTTAAATTCAATTGTATATTGAGACAATCAAATTGAAGAAATAGCAGCAATAGTGTCACATAATAAGATATGCTGTACAAGCAATTCCGAACAATGGAGTTAAAGATAAAAACTTTAAGGTAACGTCTAAAGTAACTATTACTATCCCCAACAAACAGATATTATCTTCTCTGGAGAATTGCTAAAGAAAAACAAACGCGTAGTTTAAATTGAAAAATGCGGATTCTCTCTGCGAAACTTATAAAATTAAAGCTAATTTAATTTTATCGCCTCTATTAACGGGTACAAAATAATTTACATAATAAAGATGCTATAAATAAATCTATTTACTCTAATTCTTTAATGATTTAATGAAACAATAGTCATATAACGGTAACATGCCATCACTTTTAATATATTGTATACAAATTAGTGTTTATCGCAAGATTGTATCCGTACTCCAAGTTTCAGTTTATTTGAATTGCATAATCTTAATGAATCATTTTTATATCATAAAAACAATCGGTTACAAAATTATAAACTAAAGTGCATTCACTGTCTTAAATCAATCTATCGATTTTTGATAAAATAAGAGATTTTATATCAAATAATAAAATATCGCGATCCGTACTTCTGGCTACTTTCAAATGCCAGTTACAATTTACAAAAATGTAGCAAAAATTCCATCAAAATAAATGTTTTATGCACAACAATATTGCATATTATAGGCTATACTTCTAGTTTTAAAACACATTAAAATAATTAATGATTGATATTCTGGTATGAGAATTAGTTTATTAATGATAAACAAAACTCAACACATTTTTTAATTTAAACCAAAATAGTAAAATTCTCAATTTCTAGTATTATTTAAACAATAATTTTTCAGATTTTTTTAGCATCGGAATGAATCCTAGGTATTGATCCTCCCATGGGTAACAAAGTTAATGTATCAATTAATTGCTGAAATTTATAGAAAATATTTTATGACCACAGTAAGCAAGAATACAGACATTTGTATTTTCAATATTTATTGTCTAATATTAAATTTTTAGACTGACAAAAATACAAAAATATTTAACGCTCACAAAGTTATTTGGCAATTTTCGAAAATATTTCTATAAAAATAGGACTTAGAAAATTTGGATAAAATTTACAACTAATAATAAATTTTGCCATTTGGACAAATACCAGTATTATACCAGTCACTGATTCCATTAAATTTAAGTCTTTACGTTATTTTCATTTGCTTCTGTTGTATTCCGAAGTTTAGTTTTATAGAATGGATTTATTATTAAAAACAAAATTGAATGAAAGAAAATAAAGAATAGTTAATGATTGAGCAAATAAATATTGTTTCTTCGCTTTTTACTACTTTAGTCTTAAGAAAATAAGTTTTAAGCCGCGATTATTTGTAAAACATAAGCTCCAAGATTGAAGTCGAATCTATTCATAAATACCGTTCTTTACTTTGAAATTTTTCAATGAAATTTCAATCTAAAGTTTTTAAATTCCGATTCTGTTCGAAATTGAGTTAACTCTTAAGTGCAGCGCAGGTAAGCACCGAAATAGCCAGTTAATAAAAGAATTTATTAATTTATTGTTCAGTAACTTTGTGAAATTTTTAGAAAGAATTTTTCTAAAATAATCAAAAAGCTTAATAAGTATCATAAGTATCAAAGAATTTTGTGAAGAAAATTACTCCTTTATAAGAACCGTAAGGTCATTCTTCACTAGCTTTACTTATTTTTTAGCTCACTTTGACAAAGTCAGATATTGGATTTGGGATGTTTGTCTGTAACTCTGTCTGTAGTCTTTAGCTCACAAAATTGGGTCAAAATTAGCTTAAATAGTTGGCAAAATAGAGCTTAAATTTGGTCAAAATTGGCTTTAATAGTGGCAAAACAGGGCTTAAATTGGGTTAAATATGACTAAAAATGAGGAAAAATTGGTCAAAACTGACACACAAATGGGGGTTCAAAAATAGGTAATATCAGGGCAAATATGAGTAAATTTTGTGTCACGCGTCTTACTAATTAAACTAAAACACGTTACAACACGCGCCTAATTGTTTCTATAAGACCAGTTTTGCTGTTATCTCGTCGACAGCTAAACTAAGAATGAATAAAAATATCCTTAACACTCACTGAAGTACTATTTATAACAATG
>JAQIXJ010000092.1:0-56641 GCA_034700185.1 Phthiracarus laevigatus | reverse complement strand
AAAATGGTTTTCTTATTTTTAGTATTTTCAAACCAATCCAAACAAAAATTTAAAAACTTAAACCAAACCAATCCAAAACGCAAAAATATGGTTAAAACCATTAACCAACCATTAAAAACCAAACCATTAGCATCTTTACTAAATTTATTATATAAGTTCTAATCGAAAAAAATATAAAAATACATGATTATCTATTTATTTAGCAAATTATTTTTTACATTTTAGTTCATTTTCCAATAAGTTGTAAAATTCAATTACAATGGTATTCCTATATTCATGAAAATTTTATATCTAAATCAAAATCTTAAAATAACAAAGCATTAATTAAATTATTAAATTAAAATAATATAATGATTACAATTAAGTAATAACGTTACACTTTCTATCGCTTCTATATATAATATTTAAGTGACATTTACGCTTTGTTTGATTTTGTGTGACGTTATTTTCAAATCTCTCAAAACTTCTATCGTTACCATAACTGTTTTATTACAATAACTTTATGAAAATTAATGCGCAGTTTATGCCGCAAATGTCTTATGAATTTATTACTATAATATATGGCTCGGGACTGTGACATCACATTAAGAAG
Organism: Phthiracarus laevigatus; assembly: GCA_034700185.1. Lineage (NCBI taxonomy): Eukaryota > Metazoa > Arthropoda > Arachnida > Sarcoptiformes > Phthiracaridae > Phthiracarus > Phthiracarus laevigatus. The sequence continues at coordinate 56,049 of JAQIXJ010000092.1, read as the reverse complement.
CAATTTTCGTGTTATCATTTTATTTCTTTCTGCTCGAAGCTCTAAATATTTTACATTTATAGCCTTTTTTTTCTTTCGCTACTACAGCGCATATATTTTCCTTTCAAACCAAGACTTCGCTCTTTTTATATGATAAGCATTTCAAACTTCGAATGCGTTTACTACTGTATTATTTAGTATATAATATTTGTCTTATTTTTTAATTTTTTACAGAACATTAAAAAAATGAAATAGTTCTAGAAATTATTTGATTGTTGATTGGTCTTTAAAATGATTGTTCATTCAAATTTAATTTTAATTTGGTTTACAGTGTATCTTGTTATTCTGACCACAAACAAAAAGTTTTCTGCTTCGGGTATTAATCAAATTATTTTTAATCTAGTGATGAACTTTATGTAACTATAAAAAATTGAGCTTTAAATTTTAATATTCTAGCCATTCCAGCGAAATAAATTGTCTCGCTATTAAACTTGAGCGTTAGATTGCAACGTAACTACAGAAATAGAAAAAATAGAGCTCAAGCATAAGGCTCGACGCTATTTTATGGACATTCCTAGTTTGATAAGTGGCTTATAAACTTATACGCGCAACTTTTACCTTAAAGATAAGCGTAATAAGCTTATAAAAATTTCTAAAATATCAGCAAAAAACTTAGTCTTATAATGTTAAACGGCTGCTTTAATAAATAAATATTTAACGTTTTTATACAAAATTCATTAATGGTTTATCGTATCGCGATTACGGGATTTAAGCATTAAAAGCGTACGAGACATCCCTGAGGCTCGAAGAATAATGTTCCTCTAATATTCCAGAACTATTGTAATAGTTTTAGAAACCCACTCATTTTGCACTTATTAACCGTTCCTCAAGGATAGGTATTATACCTTCAATGGTAACGAAGAAATGAAGCGTAAACTAGTTATGCAAAAGTTGCGATGTTTAATAAAATATTCAGTAAGATTAACTGCAATTAGCTAAAGGTCATAGGGATCTTGCGAGAGCACATCAAATACTCTGCGTAGCCTTTAGAGCTGTTCAATTTTCATAAACTATGGTATACAGAATTAAATGTTTTTTTCCTGTGGTAAAATTCACAATATTTAAGTGAATTTTTGCATTAATAAAATATTTGCGATTACAATATAAAATAAAATAAATGTAAAAAATTATAAATATGGATTTCAAATATTAATAATCCAGAATTATATAATTACAGAATTACAATTAATTACAATTACAGAATTTTTTGGACTGTATAACTGTTTAAAAGAGAGGCTAAAAATTCTTACTATACTGAAATTTAACACCGAATAGTTTACCTTAAAATAATAAACAAATTTTGTTAGTAGCAGATAACCATTGCATTTTTTTCATTAACTTTTTAGTTTTTGTGCAGTTTAGTTGTGCCTTAAAAAAGTTTCTTAATTTTTTAAATTTTTATTTTATTTTTAATTATTAAAATTATATATTTATAAATCGCCTGATGATGACTAGAAGTGTCTAGTCGAAACTTTGCGCAAATTATACGTAAACTGTCGTGTATTAAAATATAAATTTATCAAAATAAATTTATCAAAATATTCAAAATAATATTTGCATATTCTTTTATTTAAAAATATTTAAAATATGCTTTTTATTCTTTTATAATCTTTTATGTCAAAATCCGCTCTTTAATTAAAACTTATTTGGAGCTAATTATTTGCTAAAAAAATTCAAGATTTAAATAATTATTAAATTCGTATATTTGCTTGCATTTGTGCGAATCATACGAAAGTGAAATTTTTTAAAAAGAAGTTGATTTCATTGAGTTTGCAAATAAACTGATGTCACGCATCACTAAACCCAAAGCCTCCAATTTTCAATACGATAGCTAATCAACAGCATCTGGTCTATGAAGTTAAAGTTTTTCCAAACCAATTTTATGCATCACGAACTTAATAAATGATAGTTACAATAATAATCATAAAAGTCAATACGAATTTTTAATAAAACAGTATTTTTGCCGAATAAAATTTTCTAATAAATCTGAACTTTCGAAATCAAATGAAAATTTATAGCATGAAATTTTGCAAAAGTTAGATTTTAATTATCAAAATTATTGCAAGCTTAACGTTATGTGAACACATTCTTAAGACTTTCTAAATTATGGTGAAGTATAAACAAAAGTAAGTAAAGTATCGAAGTTATTTTAGTAAAATATTTGAAACTTGCTTATTCTTTCTTATCTTCAACGATAAAAAAAGAAAAATACATTTGCTATAAATTTTCCGCGTCAATTGCAACTCGGAAAATACATTATACTAAAAATATCGAATAGTTTACTACCAAGAAGTACTTACCGTATATTATGAATTTTCTTGCAACTCTACTGAATCTGAATTCATATTCTTTCCAGACTTAAAATTATTATTCCAGATCACTATCACTATTATTGATTTTAGCGCACCAAATATAATTACAAAAACGTACCGTATATCTCATTTGCCAGTGTTTTTACCGTTAAAGTGGTATTATTTAGTTGTTAATAATTAATCATACGATCATAAAGATGTTGATAGTTTAAAAAAAAATTCTATGATAGATTAAATATAAATTTTTATTTGGTCTACAGAATATTTTCAAAACCTATATATAGCCCGCATGTACTTTTTCAAAAATGTATTAATAGAAATTGTATAACAAATATAAATACCGTACACAGGACCGCATTACTTAATGTTAGAATAGCATTTGTGTGAGCGATGATCATTTGGCATTCATTGTAAACCGCAAACATTAATTACTTTTGCATCTCTCATTTGTATTTGAATTTATTTTCAATTAAGATAACCATAAGTTAATAAATTAGTTGTTTAGCAAATTATAAAATAAATATTGAATTTTATTTAAAATAGTTGTTTCAATTAAATACGTTGTTTTTTATTATAATTTAAAATAAATTCGAGTTACGATCTTCTGTTTATTAGATTAAGTTTGAAAAAAAAACAGTAAATATTCTGACATACATTTTAAGTTATTAATGAAACTATGAAATAATAAAAATGTAAAATATAATAATATTAAAAAGTATATAATGTAAAATGATATATAATTGGCACCTAAAAAAATGTTGAAACATATATTGCAGTGAACAACAAACAAGCCTTTGAATCAAAGAATGTTTAATGTCTGCAAATACTTTTCTCCTAAACTGATTTTATCGTTTATCTCACGTATATCAACAATTAACTTTGATTTCAATCTGACAAACTCCAAAAATTCTAGTAAATCTTCATTATTATCAATAAAATATTTTTTAAGTATTTTTTGTTCAATAATGGCACTGCGATTATTAATAGCTGCGCGTAGTTGTAACGCTTCTTCCAGTTGTGTTAATAGCTTTTCTCGTTTATCAACTAATGGTTGCGTTTCATCGACTTTACTGTTGCCAGCGAATACCGAAGGCGTTTCTTTTATTTGATGAAAATTATTTTGGCTAACACTTGATTGACTTATTAATTGATTCGATTGCTGCGTTAAATCGGGTCTAGTAAAACATAGGCTCATTTCTCCCTTATCTGACAAACATTTTTGATTAGATTTCTCTTTCAGCTCGTTATCAATTTGCTGCAAACGTGCGCTAATAGACAGAAGTAAACGCGTGACCTTTTCTGTTTCATCGCAATGAACATTTATTTTATCCGATTCCTGCGAAGTGATTCCACGTAATTTAAGCTTCTCTTTGATTTGGTGGCCTAATGTTTCATTAGCGTCAACGTCTTCGTTTAATGCCATTTCTTTTGTGCGCAATGTGTCAAGTTTTCGTGTGAGCCTCGATATTAGTTCATATCTATTCGCTAATAAATCGGTTTCATTAGACGAACAAACAGATGCACCGGTGTTAGAGTTCGTGTTCATTATGAACGTGTACGCGTCTGTTATCGGAGACGTGCATGTGGTTGTGGTAATGGTTGACGTGTTCGAAGAGCATCCATAGCCAGCGTCTCCATCGTAACAAGTGTTCGCACATTTATCATTTGGCCATAATTTGCTATAAGCCCACGGAGCGTACGTTTCATTTTCCATTGATTTATTATTGCTCTGAGAAAGTTTTCTCGTTTGCACATCATTTTGATATATCGTTTCCGTTACTTCTACTGACGGCTCATTTGATTGCGAAACTCCTTTCTCAGCTTTGTTACCACAGCGACGAAGAGTTTCCGTAGTTTGCGTTGCGATCTCTGATTTCAGTAAAACCGATTCTGGACTTCTAGATACTGGCACTACATTAGGAGAAGCGGTTATTGTGGCAATAGCTGATTGTGACGAATGAATCGATTGTTGTTTCATATTTAAAGACAATTTAGTTTTAGTCTCAGTTGAATTAACTTTTTGAGTTAAAATTGAATTAATAGTAGAATTGGCACTTTCATGTTCACATTGTGGCGGAGGTGTTGGTGGAGGTGGCAGTGGTGGGAGATCTGTATCAGTCAGCTCTATATCTGTTGACAGTGACAATGGAGGCGGCGGTAAAGGTGGAGACGGCGGCGCAACGCAACTGCTATTTTCATAAATTTCTTGCACAACAAGTTGAGCTTTTCGCGGAGGAATCTATTGTTTTAGTAAAAAAGCAATTCAATTCGTTAAAACTTGTTGAATCACAATCTTTTGTATCTAATCTCTTACAGTACAGATTAAAAACTTAAAACCTTCAACAAACTTAATATTTATGCAAATAAGAAACATATTAAAGAATTAATTTTATTACATATGATTAAAATAAATAAGTAGAAAATTGCAATAAAAATGTAATGCGCTCGCGATCTAACCTTTAGGCGAATAGAGTTATAATAAAGTGGATTATGAAGTTTATTATCGTCGCGAGAGTTGTGCCAAAGCCAGTACACACACCAACCAAAAGTAAATGCAATTATAAAATACGGAATCATATTATCCTAAATATGTCATATTCACAAATCAACAGAATGTTGTCTCAAGTTTTCTAGTCGTTAAATAATGCAAAAAAGCATAATACGATCGTAAAGAAAGACGCGTACAAAAAATAGATGTCGAAAAATAGGCTGCGTTTAACTTACCAATAAGAGCACACTTTTTGTACTTAAGCACGCACTGCAGAACAAGCATTACATTGTGAATAGAAGAGAGCATCTAATAACGGATATCTGTAGCCTTACATCGAAAGCTTAAGAGTAATGCGCACAAAACTCGCAAAACTCAAACAGCTATCAATCTTAAAATTAATGAGATCCTATGGGATACTACTTTTGCGGACGTATGCTCCTTTGTTGGTCTCAATCTTATTTATAATTGCAGTTACTTTTACCAATGGTTATATAAATAGTAAGCGCAAGCTTATAAATAAAATGTAATTTAATCATATATAATATTTCTTCAACATTGCATTCAACACAGAAAAACTGCTACTTGTTTGCCCAAAATCACTGTTGTTCAATGCTCACTCCTCCGAACTTTACTGCACATTAAATCGCTATTGCAAATCTAAAGCTAAAATCAATTCGAGATACAATGAGTTGGGTAAAGACATCACTAATGGGGAGCTTATCAGTAACTGCACAAATATAGACACTATAAAAGCTAACTTATAGGTAATCAATGATTTCAGTGCGTGTATTGTGTGTCTATGTTATGTGTTTTAATTCCCTGCTGTAGACGTAGAACTGCAAAACTTCCATGTATACAACTTGATAGCTCGGAGCAAACTTATTTTTATATAACTTTTATTGAAAATCGATTCCAACTTAATAATACATCGCAATCGCAATTAAATTTTATGTTATGGTTCGACTTTCAATCAATTTGTTATTAAAACCATACTATGTTCTTATTTAATACGTTATCATAAACAAACAAATGAATAAATGATTATAATTCAAAAAAATGAAATAAAATAAGATTCAGTAATACTGATATATGTAAAAAATGTAAAATAAAAAACATGAATAATATGATAGATAGCGTAGAGCACAGTACGCACAGTTAAGCAAATAATCCTTAGCACACACAGTACACACTGTATACTGTGTACAGTACAGTATTGTATAGTAAAGTTATATATGTAGGTGTAATTTATTACCTCAATCGCATCCTTACTGGCATTCTCATTATCCACAGGTGGAGAAGTTCCACTATTTTCCTGCATTTCTTGCTGCTTCTGCTTCAAGTAAAACTGATAAAGCGCTCGTTTTTGAATTGCTTTTATCTCTGTATCTGACGTTTTATGCGTCTTTGAAGGATCGAGAAAAATCATTTTACTGCCAACGATTGGCGCAGACTTAGTGCTAGTTTTATCTTCATTCTGTTGATAATCCGTGAAATGCAATTTGGGTGGAGGCGGTGGCAAACAATTCGGCGGATTTGGACACTTAGACTTTTCGTAATAAAGAATAGATGCAGATTCTTGTCGCTTAGGTTGTTGTACTTTGGCACTTCTAGCGATTTGAGAACTACTCGTCGACGACAAACTGTTTCGATTATAATTCAACGAACACGTGGTATTTGTCGTACCCGTTGTATTTAGCGATGACAGCGATGGCGAGTGAGTCATCGCCGAAGACGACGCCGTGAAGTAATCGGAACTCGTCACTAAAGACGTAACACCAGTACAGCTTGATGTCACTGATTGATCACAAGACCACGACTCTTGCAGCGAATCCGTGTCTGGAAGTAATGGATATGTTTGACTAAATTGTTTCAAATCGCTTTCTTCAAATTTTGATCTGAGGTTAACCAAACTTTTCGAATAACTGCCATTAGAATTCACACGATTTTCACTGTAATTCGTTTGATATAAGTGCGGATTATTTTTGTAATAAAACATTCCAGAAGAGGATAAATTGCAATCATTAATCGCTTTTGATGATTCGGACATAGATTTAAGTTGAGCTTCATTTAGTGGTTCTAAATTAAATTTTCGATTAGATGCCAAACTAGAATCGCGAACGGGAGGCGTTGGAGGCGGAGAGTCGTCTTGCAATAAATAAATATCTTCCTGCAGACAACTTTTTTCGCGAGCCTTCCATAATTGAGAATTATACTTATCGGAACCCTTAAGGAATGCGTGCTCATTGTATTTCGGAAGCAAAGCATTATCGTTGATAAAACTAGTGCCACACGACTTCCGCGATATCTTCAGCACTGGCGCAAAATCAAACCCGGATTTAGCTGCGAGTAGACTATAAACCGAAGAAGGCGTTGGGTTATTACGATTATGAGATCTTTTGTGAAGAATATTATCATCCGAGTCTCGGTTCAAATTTCCGGGCACTGATTTTGCGGGTAATACTGACTTTCCAGATGCGACCATATTATCAGAACAAGCATTTGCCGCTTCTGTGATACTGGAACGACGAATACTCCCATTGGCAGACACTTGAACTTGAAGTGGAAGGTTTGATGTAGATTTGGCAGAAGACCATGGCTCGTAATAATGATATGCACTAAAGTAAATAAATATAGAAATATTTAATGGATTTTGAAACATAAAAAGCCAGATGTCTCACCTTTTAGCTGTATTGCCAGCTGTTCGAGGGCTAAGACTACCACCTGTCGACACAGATGAGGCATTAGAATCAGATCGAGAGTGAAAATAGTTATTCGAAAACGCATTCATTGCACCCCAAGTAGATATTGTTGTTGAAGCAGATTCATAGCCACTATCTTTTGTTAGCTTACGATTATTACACATGCTGTCACTCGTATTATTATGCGTTTGGCTATTTCTATGGCTATGGCTATGGCTATTGCTATGGCTGTGGTGTTGTTGTTTTGGTTGAGATGCGGCACCAGTTATCGATAATCCCCGCATATTTTCGTAAATGCGATCGATGTCGTCGTTTTCGCTGACTGGTTCTGTCCACGATAAGTGCTGCGTCGACGACCGCCTTATATCCCCTTCTTGATAGTAATGATGCTGATAATAATAATGTCTGCCCACAGCTTCGCGTGAATCCATGCTATGTTGGTGTTGGTGTTGATGGTAGAATGAGAACTCGCCATCCGCTTTGAGCCATTCGGGAGAGTCTTGCGAGAGTGAGACACCAGTGCAAGCGTTTACACTTTTGGTAACAGCGTTACCATTACTCTCATCCTCATTTCTCGCTCGATGACCTGATTTGTTAGCCTCTGACTCATACACACTTACGTTGGGCGCGTGTAAACTTGATTTAAGTTGCCGTCGAGTTGATGTCGATGTTGAATCTGTATTATCAGTTATACAGTTAAATACGCACTGTTTATTACACAACAGCGCAACAAAAATAAAATTTTACGCGCGATCATAAAAATTGGTTAATTAAAAAAATTTAAACTAATCAGCGCATATTACATTAAAAATATGCAATGTATTAGAAAAAAACCGCATAAATGGCAAAGGTTTTGCTTAAAAATTTGTAAAGGCATGCAATGTTACCCAAATTAGCAGCGGTGAAGCCGTATATCTCGTCGTCATCGCATTTTGCACTCGCATCAGAGCCACCACTTGTTGCAGTCGGTGACGGTTTTCTAGATGTTGAACTATTTTTGCTTTTAGCGATATTTTGTTGTTCGACAGCAGATGTTAATCCTTTTACAGAGAGTGGCCTATAAGTGTAAAACCGAAAAAAAGAAACACAGAAAAAATAAGAGATTGAGAAGTTGTGTACGCTTTTGCTTAGTGAGTGAAATTCAATCAGAAATACAGTTAACTATTAAAAAACATTTAGCCTCTACTTTCATTGTCCTACATATTCATAAACTAAATGCAAGCATTGTTTGCTCCGTTTAAATCACAAAAACTTTTAATAAACTCAACGCTTATTGGAATGCAATTATAATGGGAAAAAACGATATTCAGATCTGTAGAAAAAAGCGTATCCAAGGATATAATGCCTAGATTTTCATATATCACTCGAAAACAAATGTAAAACACATTTATTTAATGATAGCATTAATTATTTCTAATAAAACACTCGTATAAATCGACTAAATATCTAATGAAATGCTTAACAATCACAAGTGTGCGATACGTTATCACATTTATATTTGAATGCTATTTTGGTTATCCAACATATATAAATTATCGTATAATAATAAAAATAATAAATAATTAGAGTTACAGTACAGCTGCCAATACTAACGAATTAAATGTGGTTTTGAGTGGTATTAGTTAATCAAATACTATTTCACCGTAAATTAACGCTCATAGCAACCCTTTTTTGCGCAAATTAATGATATATGATATAACGCTTGGATATTATAAGATGGAAACTTCAGTGAAAACGTATTTGAACGTAAACAACACAATAACGTTAGAGTGAAACGTAAACAATACCATAACATAACACATAACACAACGTATAACGTATAGCACAACACACATAAAAGAGTTGCAACAAATAAATCATATGATTAAAACGTTTTTCAACAAAACCTAATTTTATTCTTCCTTTGCTGGGATTTACCCAAAGATCGTCTTAAACTTGTGACCCTTTCCAGTAAAGTATGACTACTCTGGTGCTGCCATTCGGCGTTGTCTTTGCTGGTGGAAGTGTTCTCGTCATCGGATCGTGAAGTAGTTTTAGTGGCGAATTGAAACCACGAACGAATACGAGACGATTCGTTAGTAATACTCATTTTAGTGGCATTTTAATGTCCAATACGAATGCGATAATCAAAAACAGTAATCAGTTTTAGTCTCACTTTTGTAACATTCACTAACATTAATGACATCAAACATTCTTTTTCACTGTTTGCCACAAAACCGATGCATTTAGTCGTTTTGGAGAACAGTGTGTTGTTCTCAGCTATACGTGAAAACTAGTTTTTCTTGAAATGGGCGATTCAGAGCCAATGAATTCCTCGCATACACCATCTAATGCTAACTCACAACTGTATGACTGTATGGTCGTATGTACGCAACGATCATGTCTGCACAACACTAACACTAACACTAGATATCTGTATTAGAAATACCAAAACATTCAACACATGCTCAATACTCTATGCTGTACTCTATACAGTATTCAGTATTCGCTATTCAATATTGAATTAATAGAAATCAACTATTTATTATAATGAATCTTTTCTTACACTTTCTATGCAAATCATGGAAAATATTTGCTTAACATTACAATGGGATTTTTTTGTAATTCTCTTAGTGGTATTGAAAAATCACAAATTCACGATCGTTGTGAGAAATAGTACCGTGTTTTTGATTAAACGTTATTTAAACTTTAATACATAACTAATCATTTACATATTTCAAATATTTCAATAATTTGTGTTTCATTTATTACTTTCTTTTTTGACGTAACACAGGTTTATATTACGCTATACTCTGATAATATAAGTTATTTTGAACTCTACGCAATTTTTTGATATATTCAAACTTATTTAAAAAATTTTCGCAAAAAATATTTCACTTTTAAACTCATATAACACTTCACGAACAATAATTGATAGCATTTCTACTGAATATTTTATGCCGATTACAAAGGATTACTTAATCAATAATAATATGAAAGCGAACAATTGAATGATACTATGAACAATTGAAACAAAATTTTATTACGCTTTAAACTTTTTTCTGAAAAGTTTTTGCTTTTTTACTTTTTACTTGACAAATTCTTTGTCGGTTATGGTTCCCAACTTTTATACAAGTAAGCTACAAATAAATTGGGCGTGTCGTCTTTTCGTTGCCATTGATGACAATGCCAAAATTAAAACTTATTTTATTTATCACATTTTTTATATTAAAAGCTACTTAAATTAATTTTTTATGCCATTGAATTGTAATAATTTTTTTACTTAGATTTTAAAAATGACTGAGCATATTGAATCAATAAACGCAAATTTCTAAAATTGCTTATACATATGCTTGTATTTATCAGGTATATCACACTGTGTTGTGAGGCAGGAATTAGCAGTATATTATAAATAACTTTTAAATAAAAAATTATATTTTTCGATGGTTTAAATTTATTTATACCAAAATCTCCAAAAACCAATTAATTGTTAAAAGTTATTATAATAAAATTTAAAACTTGAATATTCCAACAAATATTGAGAATAATAAAGCTCCAATAAAAATAATTAAAACGCTGTCTAATTAGTTTTTGAAATTTGAGAATAATAAATGATTATTTTCAACATATATATATTGAAATGTTTATTTTTTGTAATATCAGAATAAAGATTTATTAATTTAAAAAGGCATTCTCAGGAATGTTAATTTAAAGTTTTGTAAAAAATATTTGATTCAAAATGTACAAATTTTAGAAAAATGTCTTACTTTTAATCAAAATTTCTGAAAGTATGCAATGAAAAGAATTTACACCTGAATAAGTAAACTATTCTTAGATTATGGAATTTCAATATTTTTTTCAAAAATGTATAACAAACATTTTAAGCAAAAAGCTAATAATAATAATAATAATAAATAAGAGTTTAGCTCAATTCTCACAGTTCCTTATTTTACAATTGGAAAACAAATTTTGGTATAAATCTACTGTATGTTTTTTTGAAGATCTATTAAATAAAAGTGGTTTCATTAACTAAACCGGCTAAACTGATATTGCAAAATTAACAAAATTTTTAAGTAATCATTTAAAGCAATATAAATTAAATTAAGCTAAATGTTGTTTACTGCTATTCAACAAAAAATTTTAAAAACAATTTTGCTTAATTAATTTACTGAATTCGTTTATTACTATTTCAATTATCAGTAACACTATAAAACAAGAACGACACCTTCATAGAGAGCTCACTTTCTTATAGTTAAACTAAGCTAAAATTTAATTTAAATACTCAAAATAAAATACGTGCTAATTTCAGTTGTAGAGCTAGTGCGGACACACGGACGGACGGACAGTGTCAAAAGCATAAGCTCGCCTTTTTTCAAAAAAGTGAGCTAAAAATTTAACTTAATTTTTCCTAATTATCAACATATAGTTATTAGAGCGTATTAAAAATATATTATTTGTCCATTTTATTAATTTTTTACAGATCTTCCTGATCGGCTCTTTTTTAATTCATATTTAAATAAAGGCTGCACATATGTTTCAAATCCCTAAACTAGTTTTGCAGAAAAAATCTTTTAAATGTTAATAACCGTACGAAGTTTTTAATATTTTTAATTAAATTATTCTATCATAGTTACTAAATAACTTGATAAAAACCATGAGAAAGAATCACAGATACTTATTACAAATGATATTCGCATTTCACTAGGATATTATATTTATTAAGACTGACATACAGGTATTGTAAAATAATGAAAAATAGAGCAATAAATGCAATAGATAGCGAAATGAAAGTACTTTTACTGTATAAATAAAATAACTAAATCGTAAGTAATAATGGCTATCAAATCTCTTGAAAACGACTTACGGTATTAATAAAAACGATTTAATTATTTATTTATTTTACGAAAACGTGATGAAATAAAATGTTGCGCATTATACCTTAAATTATAATAGCATATAGTTATTTGTATAGCATACATATCTATAAATTAATATAAACATTTTATTTTAGTTATTGTTTGTAATTGTTTATTAACGCGATAGCATTTATGAATTATTAATTAAAAATCAACGTATAAATCAAATTTATATAATGTTATAATCGCTCTTTCAATTGATTATAAGGTGGATGATTTTGGATCTCTATTTTTGACGTCATTAAAAAGTTATTATAACAATCGAACATATAATATGAATAAATAATTTTTATATTATATAAAGTAAACTCATTTTTTAGCCCACGAGGGAACCTCCTTATATGAGTCTCAGCAGCCAAATTTTATTTGAACCCCCATTTTTTGAAGTGCTCTATCAAATGGAATTGGTCTCAAAATTATCGGCTTAATCCACCTGGCCAGTTTCAGTAGACAAAATCGAGTATATGCAGTCTATCTTTCTGTACGTTCGGAGTTTTATCATAATAATACAGTTTATATGATAATAAAGGGATTTGGCATTTTGCTATCTTGGGGTATAAAACTTAATATATTTGTCACATAAATATGAATTAACCTAAGAAAAGTGAGCTTTCTATGAAGGGTGTCGTTCTTGTTTATATACTGTAAATATAAGAAGTTTGAAAATTGCAGGGAAAATAAAAGTATAAATAATCTAATTGTCAACAACATGTGTAATTGCGCAGTTGTAAGCTAAAAGTAAATTTATTATGCGGTTTATATGCAAAGATGCGGGCAAAATCCAAATTTATTATCTTTTCGAAATTTTAATCTTTTAGTGGTTTTGACAAACAACGAGTAAGAATATTAATATATTTAGGGAATGTGTTAATTCAAGTTCTGTATATATCAAAAGATTCTATATTTATAAAACATTTTAAATAAATTTATTAAATGGATATAATTTAAAACTTATATTTTACTTAACAAATAAAAATAAAATTTCAATTTATTTAAATGACTCAAAAGGAATTGGGTGTCAAAAATTTGTCAAATAAAATTAAAATACTTAATAATAAATAGTAATAGTAACACCTAATAAATTTAAAATTAATTAATTATGAAATAATATGATCGTAGCGATTTAAATCGAGCATAGAATTATATAGATTAAAATATTAATAAATAATATGCCCGACCCATTACAGTGGTTACATATGCAGGGCTCTAACTTGATCTCTGAGTAAAAGCAATGTCAATGCATTCCCAACAGTATCATTGTGTTGCATTGTGTTGCGTCCTTGCAATGTCGACTAAGGTTTTACTGCTCTCATGCTAGCAGTGGCGGAAATGAGAAAATTATTAAAAATAGATGTTAAAACAACTTTCATTATAAAACACGATGATTTACTAAACTATGATCACATATTTCTAAAATGAACGTATTTCATGCGAAAGATTCATACATGAGTTATGTATTGAAAAAATTGTTTGGTTACGCTGCTGTTAAGCAAAAAAAAGATGAATGCTATAAGAACTTTAACAATAGCTTTTGCAGTTATAGTAAAGTAGTAGTTTTTTACCCTACATTCAGAATAGTTGGAAAATATGAGTAAAAGAATATAATTTCCTGAGTTGAAGCGAAAAAAAACGCACAATAAATAAAAGCGTTTTTATAGGGATGTGTCCTGAACGCACCAAAAACTTTCCCTAAAGAATGTACAATACATTTTACTATAATATTTAGTTTTTAATAAGTGATACACAGTGGGGTCACTTCACTCTCACCATTATATTTTTAATGTAATCATTTTTTTTCAATTACATATGTACATACAATTCGTAAAGCCAACTTAAATAACAATTTTTTGCGCGAATAGCAATAATGTAATAATAGTTACGAATCGTTTTGATAGCACTTTTTTTGAAAACGTTTCTCAAAAAACTTATTTCTATATGATAGACAATAATATTTCTAATTACTACCGGCATATCAACGTTAAACAGAACAATGGCACACTTAATAAATTAAATTACTACAGTTATTAATTATGACGTTTTTAACAAAAAATGATTTTAACAAACACTGTTAATAACAATCTTTTTTTTAGTTCAAACGAAAACTTGAAGCTTTTATTATATGCAGTAAAATTGAATGGCGGCTGAAGATTGCATCTCGATTTGGCTCATTTTCGTCTGCAAATAACACAAAAAAGTTTTTGGTGTAAATTATTTATTAATAATAGATAATATATACGATAGATAAATACCTGCATCCTATAGAGCCATTTAATCATAGTACTAGTCGATTGTTGCGCGTCATCCTTTGTTTGAAGCGGTGGACACCAATTCAACACTATTTGAAGGCGAAATTGCGTGTTACCAGACAATTGTCCTGTTTTTTTGTATGATGTGTTAGAAATGATAACACAATTAAATGCATGTGCATAAGCATTGGTGATGATTGTAACCATAAATACAAACCTTGGTAACTATTGAAAACAGGTGTCCAAAGTGGCAAAAGCTAAAAGAAAAAACATTTTTTGTTTGATGAATGATATTCAGGTAGTATTTAGTGATTTCCTGCTGAAAACATATCGTGACTTATCTTACTCTGGCGAGCATTGTTGAGTTACATTCCATAAGTGTTTCCATTAAGTTCAAGAAATGTAAGCTAACCGTCTCCGCGAGCTAATCGTTTAGAAAATACTATTTTAGACAATTTAATACTTGTGATTTTGATTTGTTTGATTGACAGATTATGTTTAATGGTTTGATAATGAAAAATGAATGCATTAGTTTCCAGTATATATATGTATATTTTGTTGTTAAGTGCATACACTCTATATAAGCTATAATGACATAATGTAACGTATACTGTTATACTGTAATATTGTAATACCATAGTATTTACAGCGTATAACGTATAACATACAACATACTACATATATACTACATACTACTCAATACACCATAAAAATAAGTCAACGCTATTAAAATAAGACGCTGACCTGATAAAGTCCCTCCTATACAGTAAAGGAGTTGTGTTGTGTGCGTAAAGCAAAAAGAAATTGTAAGGCATTTAAGTAAGCAAACACTAAAAAAACATCTTATCAATTCGCTTATCATTTTCTTACCACTTTTGAATGGCAGACTAACTGCAATATCCCTGGAGTTATTTTTGCCCAGAAATCGGATAGAGTTAGCGTACACTGGTGATAGTGGTCGCTTCCGGGAGGGTTTTGCGATGATATGTTCTCGCAGTACATTGTCCACAGTTGGCAGAGAATGAACGCATGAAATAGCGATGACATATGCAATACTGACGCCTTTGACTGTTCCGCAAAACCAGCTAATATTACTTGAATGTGTTCGGCGATGTGAGTGTTCGCTTCTAATGGTATGGGTTGGCAAAGGAATGTGGCGTTATTGTGCATTAGCGCGCTGTGCTGTAATGATCCCAATAATAACCATGAAAGTGACCGAATATGCGCCACACAATCAATAAATTCTTTAGGCCTGGAATTGAGTCAACACCAAAATTCATTAAATTACTGTATGCCACTCAAACACCGTGTAATTATATGCATATCGTATTCAAACTTTGTAATATTTGCATTAATTTAAATTATTAGCTCATTGTGCGCATAATTTAAAGTTTGTTACATTAGTCACATTGAATCAAAAAGATTATGCAAAAAAAACTTTACAATAAAATTTAGATGTTCCTGCGCTCAAAATCAATTACACAATATTTTGTTACTAACACTTTTGGTAATATTAGGTAAAAAGTAGATCTGATATTTAGAATACCCTAAACATCTAATATGTTACCCCTGTTGCAGTGACGGCAAGCTGTAAAGCCATGGAAGGTATTTCACTATTGCTCTGTGATCACTGCCATTATTTTTTGTCATTTCTAGCGATAAATACTGCGAAATTCCTGCTTTCAAATGTCCGCCCAATGTTTCTTCATTGAGGTGAATGGAAGTTCCGAGAAAATTACTCTAGAAAGACAAAAAGTGATATTCCCACGTGAAAACGAGTAAAGCGAAAGGCATTATAGCAATAAGACTTGATATCGTTATCGCTATATATTGCGATCGCAATTAACGTGATTTACCTTCACTCTGCTAAGGGTGTGTACGTCTGTAACAAATTCAAGCAAATCATAAACATTTTGTCTCATACACTCGCACGCATTCGTATTATAATTTTCGATTTCAAATGTGTTATTCATTTTAAGATTTTCCACAATAACTGATGGGGCAATGGTTCCACCGGCGTCTTGGAGTATGAACTGAACCAACATCATTAGATTCTCATCTGGTATTAATGTACGGAACTTAATCGCTTGAATCAGTTCGCAAACAATAGTTCGCGTTAAAAGAAATCTATCCCTTTCTCGAATAAAACTTCTGCAACAAAGATTACACAACTCCAACAGTTGTTCGTATAATATGGGCGATTGCTGTACAATATGGCTCAACACTTTCGAGTACGGGTCAAGTATTGTCTTACATGTGTTTATTACCGGTAACTTAAGGGTTGATAACATAATTCTCATTAATGGTGTTAAGTTAAGCACACCCGCATCTGGCAATAATAACATCAATTTTCGCAGAAATGTTTCCAATTGAGGCAAGAATAATGGCCACGGCTGTTGCGACGGCGAGTCAAGAGATATACACTCCAGATATGTCGCAACCTTCCAATTAATTCAATTCAATTAATACAATATATACCATTCAAATTCTTTTTTTTGTTACATTATTATTATTTTGATCAATCGATCAATTTTACTCACGTTTCCTAACATATGCATCATGTCTGAAATATGTGGCAAATGTTTTCTCTCATTAAGATTCTAAAATCAGATAACAATTTATATTAGAAAAGAATTAAAAAAGAAATCCCAGACTGATTTATGGCTACAATTGCCGTTACAGTTTTTTAAATGCATTTTTTGTAGATGTATTTCAATATTAATATGAAACGTACTTCAAATAGTTCAACGAGTGGTGTTACTTGATTAAGATCAACAAAGTCAGATAACGCTAATGTTATACTTTTGAAAAATCCTGGACCTAAAAAGGAAGAGATAAATAAAACAGCGCTGCTTTAGCCTACTTTAGTACAGAAAAGCGCTCATTAACAAGCATACAATGCCAGAAAATTATCTTAAAAAATCAAACTTTTAACTCCTATCAGAACTCTTAATGAGTTTTAGTTTATCAATATTAAAAACATATATATCAATGTTCGCAATAGTCAAACACAATATTTTTTTTTTGAAAATTGTTAATTTATATATTCAATAAAATATGGTTATAATAAACATTGTTAAGGCAGTATAACGGAGTATAAATTTAAAAAATATTTAAAATATATTTGTTTGATAATACATCGCTAAGTTAGTATTAAGTCAAAGTTAACCAACAATTTACTTGACCTGCTTTTTTAAATTGACCATAAACATATGTTTCAATAATAAGATTATAAAAATACCTTTGAATGCCCTTTTTATTGAAAATATTTCAGAAATTCCTAAATTTTTAGCAACAAAGTTATTTATCGACAGCAGAGTAATTGAAAACTTATTCATGCATTATAAATTAAATATTGAATATGTTTAGTCATTTCAATACTAACTGCTAATTCGCTTATTATGAAAGTTTAATATAGCTTATTGGAAATAGATATTTCTAGTTATCGTATTGTTTTCTAATAAATTATTTAAGTGTTGCCATTTTTTCAATATGAAATCCATTTATAATCAGTTTTTGTTTTCTTTCAAAGTTATCTTTTCATTCAGAAACAATGGAAAATGCGCTCTAAATCTAATAAAGATGATTTGATGTTTATTTGACCTTATTTTATTTATTAAGATAACAAAAAAAGTTACTTAATCACTGAAATTTCATAACTAAGAGAAATTAATGGAAATTCAGAAATTATGGATCAATGAGTTGCAATAATACGTTATTCAGAATAATAAATTGTTGGAATTTGCAAATAATACATATTTATCTAAATGCGTCTAAATTGTGTAATACATGCTAAAAATATATTTCGAAATAATAAAAATCCAAGTCTCTCGATAATTTTTTTATTTTTTGGACCTACAACTACCATTAATTTACATGCGTAAAATAAATCTGCTAAAAAATTTACCGGATTTGCCAAATTTGTATGCAACTATCTGTTAATAGGGGAACAGTTTCGTGCAGTAAACCGCAATCATTTATTCGTTTGCTCTACTCTACAAATTATCGTTTGCGCTGAATAAATACTATTATCGCGTTTAACACGTTTTATTATAGCAAAAATGAGAGAAAATACTGCAAAGTCTTTTATCAATTTCATGCATAGTGTGCGTTACAACTAATAATAAACTTGTAATTCTAAAGATATTGAAAAGATTCTTAGCGGATACGCATATCTACTTAAATTATTATTAATAATATGTTCAATAAACGCTAAAGAATTATAATCTTACGGATATTTTCTAGAGATTTAAACAAAACGTTAAAATCTGAGTGAAATAAAAAGAATCATAAAAAAATTTAATAAATTTCATACGAACTTAAATTTAATATAATATCTTTCAAATTTTTTAGCCAAAAAACTATAAAGGTTTGCTTAAGTGTTGTAATGATTTAAAATAAGTATTTTATTGAATTGAATGTTTTTGATTAAACTGAAAAATTATGGAATAGGATTAAAATTAGCAAATTCTATTTTTATCTCTCTTGATTTAAAGTACTTTTCAAAACAAAACTAAGATCTATACCAAAAATTAGGAACAAATTTATAAGCAATAGCTGAAAACTTTAATTCATTAATAAATTTATCTCTGATCTAAATTAGGTTTACTTTTTCAAAATAATTTTATTCTATTTTCAGATGATATATTTTGATACCCAATAAAATTTTAAATAAATAAGTTCAATAATATAAAATTGAATATAAAATTAATTTAAAAATTAAAAATAAAATATTTTAATTGTGGTAAAAATTTTTAAATTTATGATAACGAGAAATTTTACTAAAGTTAATCCATAAAATCTAAATGTATTTTCAAAATTATCAAAAACTTCGTGGAAACAAGAACGAAATATTCATAAATGAGCTCATTTTTTGCTAGAATTTATTTTAATTACTTCACTAAATTACTGACTATAAGGTAGATAAGTCTATATTCATTATATTGCAGCCCAAACTTTTAACTTATAAAAAACTGCAAATCAAAAGTTCACGATTACAAGAATTTCAACAGATAGGGTCAAATCCATGAGCTAGACTTTTTTCGCGAAAAAATGAGCTAAAAGTAAATTATAAAAGGTTTGGGAATGAAAAATAAAAAAGCACTTATATTCATGTCATGCATAACATTATGGATTTACCGTATTTATACAGTTAACTATTAGACACGCGGACGATAACTTATCACTGATCATACAGAAAAAATTATAAATATTATTAAAAATATTAATTTATTATGTTATATAATGAGTTTGGCAATGATTATGATTGAAGCAAACTTGATTTATGATCGTAACCAAAGAAAACGTTGATTTTAGTTAATTAAGTAAAAAAAATAGAATTTCATTCTACGAAAAAAAATGATTAAAAGACAGAATTTCAAATAATATTAATCTTCAATATCTCAATAAAAAATAATACTGATATCATAGTTTGAACAAATTTCTTTTTTGTTATAGTGATTAAATGCGAGTTTTGTGCCATTTTTTAAATTTATAATATAAATCAAAGCCAGACAATAATTATTTCGAACCGAACAACTCATTTGTATATAAGCTTACAATTTAATTTGCTTTACGAAAGTGAATACGAACGCTTTGTTATATTAACATTAACCTAAAACTGACTAAACTTCATTGAATTTAGGTATTCGTAAAAGTTTCTAAAGAATAGCGGAGAAATTAAAAGCAGTTTCTTTTATTAAATTATAAGCAAATTTTTATTATAAAAATCGAGAATACTTTGAAATTAAAAGTGGAGAATTGTTAGTTGAAATTCAAGTATTGCCACATTTTTAAACTAAATTTTTTAAATCAATTGAACGCAAAATTAAATATTACTTTTAATTTACATCAACTGACTAAATAATTACTGTATGATGTCAATAAAATAGTACTGATTTTATTACTCTTATCACCATTTTTGGTTTACGTGACAATTAATCGTATTTATATCAAATTTTTTTACTGATAAAAATTTTTTCAAATTGTTTCGTAAATTTAAATTATTTAATTCAATAGTAATTAACAGTTGGTTTTTTATTTAGATCAAATTAAAATATTAGTCAAATAATGTAATCACTTTTAATATAATGTTATGTAACCCGAACTAATAATACATATTGATAATACCCCAAGAAGGGAAGGCTGGGATAAACACATCATTAGCGAATGTGTTGGTTAGAGATTGAGATCCTTTAAAAAATTAAAAATACACATTAATAGAAGTTTGGACATTGCGCTTTGAATTACTTCAACTTTTTTAGCTCACTTTGAAAACTAGTAAGTTATTTGTAATCAACTAATCTGTCTAAATATGTGGCCAATTTTGAACTAGATTGGCCTAATGCTTGAACAAATGTGGGTTCCTTATCATTGTTCCTTTGTTTGAGTTTATAACTATTATAAACAATAGTTATAAGTGTTTAATATTCACTTTTTTAGACTAACTTTGATATGTTCGACTGCGCGTTTATATTTATCGCAGGCACTAAATTATAAAACTTTCAATGTTGTCTAAATATTTACACTAACGTCTCGAATATTCAATAAAATTTACCATAAAATCTACAATAAACCTCTTATCTATGTTTAAATGCGCAGAATGAGTTCAAAAGTGTGATTTTGTTTGGGAAGGTTATGGTAGCGTAATCAATAAATAAATAAAGTTAAATAATTTTTATGCTTCACTGATTTCTTGTCAAAAAATAAGCAGTCATAAGTCAATTCATCATTCGTTAACAACTTTTATGTTCGAAAGAAATTTTACAATTTTCCTCGTAAATTAAAGAAAGAGTTTTTCAACTCTTTTAACTCATGTATAAATATTAATTACATAATTTTCTGAACTTATATTAAATTTAATAAATTAAATTTTAGATAATATCAAAAAATTATTAATAAATATGAATATGAAAGTTGAAATATGCTGCGTTGTCACTTATCATAAGATGATATGCAATAAACAAGTTTACTTAATAAACATAAGTTTTGCCGAGTCTTATGTAAAAAGTTGTGATGTACGTTATCGGTGAGAATAAAAATGATAAAATTGGCGTTTCATAAAAACTCAAAACAGAAAATGGTATTAATTAAAATGAATGCAAAGGTAATTCTGTCATAAAAGTTTAATTATTTAAAACAATACTTATAAAGAATATTTAAGTACTTATGCGCATTATTAAAATACCTGATAGAATATGTAGAATTCTGACAATAACAATGGAAATAACTTTCGAAATTTCGATTTATGAAAGTTTGAAATTCTAACTCTTAATTATTAATGTAATAAATGTTTAAACTTATTATTTAACTTATCAAATCTTTAAAAAAAATTATCAAATTTTACAATATTTCCTCACATTATTCAAAGTTTTTAAACACCGATTTGCATTAAACACAAGTAAAGCAAAACAAATTTGATCGATTTCAAACAGATTTATATATCAGGAAATATATTATATTAAGAGCTTAATAATAAATAGGATAATTGATAAAAATCAATAGATATTAACGCAAAAAAAAACACTTTATAATATGGCGTTGATTTTCGGTCCGTAACCGATAAATTACATCCATAATTATATGCTATATATTTGTGCATATATTAATAATTTTAACATCTATTTAGAATAAAAGTGGAGATTCTGCTGCCTTCTAATGAAAGCACTACCAAAAAAATTAAATTTCGTAATAAAGAATTTTACAGATTTAATTTTAAGATATATCTATCACTGAATATACTGACGGAGTTAGGAATTTAGTGCATATTAAGTATAAAATAAGAATTATATTTTTAATCTTAAAAGTTGTCAAAATTAAGAATTACTGTTAGAATGAGTCATTTATAATAATGTTAAAAAAGTAAAGTTTTGTGGGGCTTTGTAATGTTATATCATTTTTATGAATAACAACATAGTGTTTGTTTCAGTCCAAGTTTATTTGAAAACATGAAAAATATTTCTATAATAACCTTATACTTTTTTGTGCTAAATTTCTCACAAATCATAATAATTTTCAGGATAGTTTTACACGATAATAAAAATAATTGATAAACGGAGCCATTTCTGTACAATGTTATAGATAATGTTAACATCATGTTTAAATCTTTGGTTTCAAACAAATGTAGAAATAAAATAAAAGTAATACTGGTTTTATTGTTTGTTTATAACAATCTTTTTCTTACTGTTTTTTTAAAGGAATAAACTTGAATTTTGTTTACTTCTGAATAAGTTTATTTGAATAAGATATTTCGTTTGAAAAAATAGCATAACTTTCAAGATTAAAGATCTAACTGCAAGTATCAATTGTTTATTATTTTAATATTTTTTATAAAGAAATATATAACTACAAAACGAAAGTTTTGTTATAGGAATTGATTGTTTATGCATTTATATGCTAAATAACGCGAATAAAAGTAAAATAGTGCTAAAGTTTAATTATATGATTTCTAATATTTTTTACGACCTTTCGAAACAAAACTTTTTCAGTTTATTATCTTTAAAATTAGAGCAATGACAAGAATTTGTTTGGTTAATCTAAGCTTAAAATTTCTCTTTCATTTTTATTACTCTATTTTCTTCTATTTTATAACTAACTAATATTTTTATTGTTGAGTAAATACTTGTGTTATTTGATTCTAGTCTTTAAAGTAAGATTTACTTTACATGCAATGACTATTGAAGAGTTACGCAACAAATAAATATTCACTGATAATTACTGCAAGCAATAAACACGGACTATAGACTTATAATAAGCTAAATCGCGAACTTTATTTAAGTAAAAGTCTTACTTGCGAAATGAGCATAAAATATTTGCTTAAAAATGCCATTATTTGAAAGCTGGTGAAGCGTACATCTGATGAACTGTCTGGCTATCGATGATGTACTTCCCGGTAAATGAATATTACTACATTAATATTAAAAACGATTAATATTTGCCCAAATCTATTATTTAATTATAATAACCTTTCGCTTTGCCACGGAAATGTGGTCAAACCAGCAAAATTAGATACGAGTCTGAGAATGTCGGGCAAAATATGAGCGGAATCGCTGGCATCGCGATGAACATATGTACCTAATATTACGATACATAATCCGATTTCTTCCTCGGAAAACTGTTCTAATACTCCACCACATCGGCCACAACGTTCGTAAATTGTGTCCTCTGGTGAACCAGTGCCAGCGTTCAACTGCGACGAAAAGGATCGTTTTAATGGAAGCGATCCAGTTGTCGATGCAGAGCGCATCGCATTTCGACGCAAAACTTTTTCCGCAACGCCACCACTTCTGCCTTCAATCGATCTTTGCGTATCGCTAGCGCTTGAACCCATTTTCCTAGCCTTCCGTTGGCGATAGTGTTGTCGTTGAGTTTTCGAATCTTCGCCATTTATATTCGAAAAATTAGATATTGGCTGATTCTCTTCGAATTTATCCATACTAATGCTATGTCCCAGAGATAAACTCTGTTCAATAAAAGGTTTTTCTTTCATGTCTTCTTTTGCTGAACTTAAATCTTCAGTGAAACTATTATCTGCACTATTTTTAACTGATTCAATAATTAAAGAGTGGTGCGCTTCGCTAGCTTTCACTGTTTTAGCGATACCCACTAAAATTGGAGCATTTGTTTGTTTCAACTTTATTTCCATGGCATCGGTTTTTGCTTTTGCCACTGGAATTTTATCTACTGTTGAAACAGCTATTGTGGACACATTTGGTTCTACTATACGAGCGGTAGCAGCCATTGACGATACAATTGGAATCGTAAGAGGAATAGACGATTCCTCTGGTATCCTAAAACTATTTAAACCATCGAAACTTGCAATGTTTGGCACTGAACGCTCATCTTTAGCACGAATATCGATATAGGAAACTGGTAGTACTTTTTTATGTGGAATTGCAAACTGATTGTCTTTTCTCGTAAATGGTGGCGTCGGACCAATCGGTAATAACCTCTCACAAACAGGATATTGAATCTCTTTGTCACTCGTTGATGAAGTAAGTTTCATAACTTGCACGCCTTTATCGGTTTCTGACGGAAAACTTTTTTCAATATAATTTCTATATTCTTCTTTAATTGCGGAGTCCTTAAAACTCCTAATTTCTTTGGTGCAAACACCTATAGGCAGTAATCTTTCCTGCGCTGGTTTTATAGGTATTAATGGTTGAAGTTTGACTGGTGAATGAATTTCTATAGTCCACGTCGCTTTTTTGGGTACTTTTTCACAAACTTTGGGTATAAAAGGATTATCACTGTTTGAATTTCGAAGAGTTTTGTGTGTTCCATGTTTTTTCCCATCAACACTAGCATTCCTAGTAAGCGATTGATGATCTGGATTATACGCTGAATCACTTATCTGACTCTGAGTGCAAAGTTTTTCTTTTTTATTTTTCTTTAATTTCAAAGATCCCTCAAAAGCTTCCATTCTTTGAAATTTAGGTCTTATAGGAGATAGAGGTTTCGAAACTCGATGCACCGGTTGATGCAGTGCAGGATTGCCTTCAAATTCGCTTAAATCTTTTGACTGGAAAACTATCTGTTTATTGTTAATATTCTCGGAATTATTTGAAAAAACGAGAGCAGAATTGCTTGATAATGGCTCGATAACAAGCAATTGTTCGCATTCTTCTAATTCTGGTTTCGACACCACTTGAATCATCGCTTGTTGTCTTAATGGTTCGGTGTTTATTTCAGAGCTTAGTAATTCGGAAAAACTTTCTTCGCGTTGAGCAGTGATTTTTTGTGCTTCAGTTTTAGGAGTTTCGGGACTCATTTCTTTTTTTGGACTTTCAGGTATAGCTTCCAATTCTTTCTCGTCGTCATCTGCTTCGCTAGAAAATCCACTTTCACTAAACTTCGGCATAAACATGTCGTCATCATTCTGTAATTCAATATTGTTTTGTTCCTGTATATGTTCGAGATCTACCGATAATGTACTTAATTCTAAACACAATTAAATATAACGCAATTAATCTATAAAACATGTTTAATGTTTATTTTGAGACAAACCTCGCGAACCGACAGGCACTGGACTTGACATATGATCGTGCGTTGCGCGACATTTATGAAATTGAGATTCGAGTGTATTCATTACTATTTGGATTAACATTTGGATTTGTTTTAAGTTCGGCTGAGTGTTAAAAGAGTGCTAAAAAAATATAGAAATATGGTATTGATATTTGAGCTGAGATTTTGTTTTGATGAAAATATTTACTTTATATAAAATTATCAAAAGAGACAATAACCAAGAATGCCTAACTTGTGGCTTAAGCAGCCATAATGAATAAGTTGGAAGATGATTGCCATGGATATAGCGTTGAGGCGATGGACAATATAAAAGCAAAGGAAGAGCCGTACTGAGCAATATATTTCCCATTTTAAAATTAAAATCAAGAACTTTTGGTAATGAAGATATAAAAGAGTTAAAAACGGGAAGACCGCGTAATCTATTTGGTGACACCAAAAATGTCTTCTCTGCAGGACTGTAACCCATTAATATGTTTAAATGACGCAAAATAATTTGCTAAATATAATAAAATTATTTTTTTTGATAAAGTATTAACGTTTTTTAAATAACAAAATTCGATCTTACGTGAGTTCTTGTCAAAGTTTTGTCGTCCTGCGGATGCGATGGATCAGCTCTCGATAAAAATTGCATCAAAAGAAATACAAGCAAATGCATGGTATCCTTGTCCTGATTTTCAGTTTCTTTAAATTTATGAATCACATTAAGCAAATGATTCTCTTCTTGAGCTATTTCTTTAATTTGACTGTCATGGAAGAAACTATTTGGAAACGTAGCCGTGGATCCGGTAAGTGCAGCCAACTTTGAACTTTTGCGCGTTATAACGGGTGCCGACGACTGCCTGCTGTGCAACTTTTCACGATCGCTTTTCTGGAATAATCCGGTACACGGCGCTGACATTGTTCTCTTGCTTAGTAGTTTGTTACTAAAACTTGATGATAGCGCGCGATTATCGTGAATATGGGATAACGCTTCCTGCGCTCTTGAGATCTTCTTTTGATAGGCTTCACTATTAATGTTAGTATTTTTCAAATCTCGCGTTTGCGTGATTTCGCCGCTTTGCTCTAAAATCACTTGCGATTCTAAGAAAAGTGCGTCAAAACGATTTAAAAAGAAATCCCAGGTAAGTATTCGTTTATCACTTAAATGGTTGTAAAGATGTAATACAGTGGTCAATATCATTGGTCTGTCAACGATGACGAGATCGAATTGCACTTCTAAACACCATAATAATAGCTTTAAGGACGAAGTTTTGATCATTTCTAGATTCAATAAAGCTCGTTGTGCGACACTCGCCTCAATATCGTCGAGACAGTGAATTAAGTAACAAAAAGCATTGGCCAACGATGCTTGCAATAGTGGACTATTTTTAACGGCAGCCGATTCAATGAAATGCGCGATTGTAGTGACCCGTTCCACAGAAGCGAAACGCGCCCTCCAATTATTATTGTGAAAATCTTGTTCCACTATTTTGAAAAACATTGTCGGACCCGACAGAAGTGTTATGCAATGCAATAAAAGCGGTACACACAGTTGCGATATCTGCGAGAACTCCGATTGCAATAATTTCCATAAATTAGGAATCAGTAGATTCTCCTGACACCAAATCAAAAATCCTTTTTCATTTTTGGCCGCTTTATTAAGCACTTCTGCGTGTAAACTCATTAACTTCAAACAATACAACAAATGATATAACACGTCCGCATCATTATGTTTTTCTACTTCTTTAAGGAATACGTAAATTAGCTGATACTGTGGTGCAAGTTCTTCGATCACAAATTTAAATTTTCCGTGCGATGTGCTCCAGAAAGTTTTATCAAATTCATCAGCGGTTTTATTGTCAAATTCAGAATTGTTACCATCAAAGAGTTGAAGTGCGGCAGAAACGGTACATTTATTGGATGCCACGTCATCTTCGGTTATCGTCACAGCTCTGGCCACTGCAGGGATAATTGTTTCAATAGGTATGGCAGGAGCGAAATCCAAATTTGACTCATATTCTGACACTGTTGCCGCTTTTAAATTGAAAATTTGTGAGTCATTTGGCATAAATGTATTCAAATCCTGTTTCGGAATCAAGTCATTGACATTTAATGATTCCAAAGCGTGTATTGGTTTCGTTGCATCTTTATTTGATGAGTTAGAATCATATTTAAACTTTTTATCCAAAACAGATATATTATCTAATGGAAGCGACAGTTCTCCAGGAACATCAGCCATAGTGACCTCCATTACGGGACAGAAATATTCGATAATAATAAGCGTTAGCTGATACCAAATGGCGCACATTTCGCAATAAAGGCATTGAACAACTTCTCCCTCATCCACATCAACATTACTAAACTGGCGGCAGGTATGCGTTCCAACCCATGGCGCACGTAATATGTCAAGTATAAGACTCAAAAACTGTTTCGCTTCTTTCGTTTCCAGCCCTTTATGCGAACTAACTTCTTGGAGTTCGAATTGCTTAACTAGTATATCAAGCATTAATATATAACACGATAAATTAATCTCGGAGTCGTTTATCGGGTCGTCTTCCGTAATATGAGTACGAATTCCTGATTTACTCAAAACATTGCTGATCGGATCGGGATATACTTTGCTCACTGAGCACACATTATCCGGGTTTGGATTCGACAATGATTTAACACCAATGGAAAACATAGCGTTAAGTAGATTTAAAGGCACGGGAACTTCTAACATCGTTAATATCTATAGTTACCGTAAATAATTATTTAATATTTCGTGTTTGAGTATTCATTTATTTTTAATTAATAATTACTTGAAGCCAACAAAGCGCTTGTTCTTGTACTGGAGCTGAGGTGTTCACAAAACGAACGCTAATAAATTGGTACATCTGTTTAGGTGTCAATCCAAGTGGACTTAAGTCGGGATCGAGTACTTTACTCAATAATATTTTTAACTCCGATAATTCCTCTTCTGGAACGTCGTGACGGAAGCATTCCATCCAATAAGGCATTATATGTCCCCAAACATCAGCAGTTATTATATCATAAGGCACGAGACAAAGAAGTCTTTTAAAGCCTTCTTTAATTTGATTGGTTTGTGATGGCCAACACTCCCAGTGTCCACCTGAAACAAAATCATATTTATTTTTATAATTTTTTGTATGGTTTCCAAAGGTATGAGCCTTGTCTGAAAAGTTCTAAAAAATAGGATCAAAATGGGGCCAATAACTAATTGGGTTTGAAACATAATTTTGAATTTTTTGGGTAAAAGTGAGATAAAAAATACAGAATTAAAGTCTAAATTTAAGTCTTCTGTACACCATTTTGGGAAACACAATTACTTTATGTGTGTTTTAATAAATTAAAAATAATTAGTAAATTAAGTATATCTAACTAAATATCCTTTAACTCGAAAATTATTTTAAAACAATTTTTATTTTTCGCAACTAATTTAAAAATCTACTGTAATTAAATTTGAAAATGATTTACCAAGTCTAGCATAATCTAAAGGATGTGGCAAAAGGCAAGCTGTGAATACATCAAAATGAGTTTTGATAATTTTCATTAGCCATCCATGAATGCATTCTCCTTTGAGTCTTTCCAGAGCACTTCCTGCCTGATCGTCAGGAAGACAAGCTGTATAGTGGAACCATTGACATAACATGCTCAACATTCTTCCCAACATTTCTTCAGGAGTGTCTTGATTTGGCGCGCAAAGACCCACTAATAACCAAACACCATATCTGCTTAATAACTGTCTTTCTTCGATTGTTGTCTCTTGATTGTCATCAGTGACTTGAAACCCGATTCTGGAATGTCTTTCGCTATCTTTCGATGATTTGTCTGGTTGTGCTTCTCTAAGCAAACTAACGATAGCCTCAACCAAAAAGTTTTGCGTTTCGCTATCCATATCCCAAGGAGAAGGTATACTAGTGTGGACTATATGTGATGATAACTTGTTGTTCGAATGCTTATCGTTATTACATTGAGCGCAATATCTCACTGGTTTGTTGCAGTTATAATTTGTGCATTCAACCGAAAAACACGTGGCTATCGCTACTTTTTGCGATAATGGCGTTTTGCACGTTTTATTCTCGCAATTATACGATATTTCCTCCATTGGTAACAATATGTTCAAAAGCGTGTCCCGATTGCGACCTCTATATATTTGATCGGCGCATTCTATACAAATAAGCAGTGGCGGTGGTCTTTCCGAAGAACCGATCGCAATGGTGTGGTCGATACACATTTTTACCGCTTCATTACTTAAACTGCTCGCACAGTTCTCGTGTTGACACGATAATGGTGTCCAACTTATGTGCTTTTCTGATAATGATTTTCGATCCAAAGCGCTTTGTATACAAATTTAATAAGCAATGGATAAGATACATGCAAAGTTATATTTAAAATTTAAATCAAATCAAACCTAGGATTTAAATGAGGCCAATATCGGAAAAGTAGCTCAACAGCAGCGCATCGAGCTTTTGCGGTGCCATAAGCAATAACGCACAATAAATCTTTGGAAACATCAAATTTTAATTGCATTAAACACTCTAAAAGTTGTGTGTGATACGCGCCATTTTCCGTATAATTTAATACAATCATTATTATTGATGGCACCGATTGATTTGCATAATTCAAATGTTCCGAATCGGAATGCGATTCTAAATGGCGCACGAAAAGTAATATAAGTTAGAATAAAAACGAGTTACCAAATCGTATAATTTCGTACCAATAGTGAATGGCAACAAATTGTAACATAACATATCCAATAGATCTTTATGCAAATTACTGGGAAGTACTGCCATCGCGGAAGCGGTTATATAAGGCAAAGAATCCATAAATTCGTGTTCTAGAAAGGGTACTAAACAGCCCATTGTGTGCAATATTGTTTGGCAAAGAGCTTTTTATTATACAACGCAATATGTTAATTAATTTAATACAAAAATAATCATATGATAAATAATTTGTACCATTCATTCCTGATTGAATTTGTGGCAAGATTTCCAAAAGTTGAACGATAACATAATATAATCCTTTGTAATCGAGATTAGGAAATAGTGATATTCGCGAATGATCTTTCTCTCGCGATTGAATTAAATCGATTGGCATACTCGGAACGTCGCGAAGAACGCTGGAAACATTGTTCACGCGGAATAATACATAAAAATATTATTAAATCAGTTATGTGGTGAATCATACTCACCCTAACAGTAATTGAGAAAAATATTTCAACGCATTTGAAATGTCAAGACCAGACGGAGCTGGAAATAAGTTGTTGGCGATTCTTGTGTAATATTCCTGAAGATTTCTGATTTTAGCTGTAACTAAAAAATATTCAAACTTTCAAATGAATCCAAGTTTAAACAAAATAGGAATCAATAGCTTACACGCTGCAGCGCGAGTCCCCATCTTTATACAGTATACCTATTTGTTTACTTTGGGACAAAATTAGAATTAAAATAACAACTATTCACTTCACTCTCCTCATATTCCGCTTTACGACATTTTTAATAACATGTCACATAAAAATTGTTTTATTAGCTAATGTTATGTTGGTTCGGATCGCGTTAATCCATAATATGAAAACGCTGATAACATCCATAATATGAAAACGCTCTCTGGTTATAACCAAAAAAGTATTCGTATCGATCAAAAGCTTATTTACATTATAACCAATCACATTATTTCTATTAAAGCATTTATTTACGTTATTTTACAAGCAAATATTAATATTGGTTAGTAAGAAAATAATTATAATAAAAAATTAATTAAAAAATAATAATAAACTAATCTATAATATATTAATAACATACGGTAAGTATTTAAAGCGATTTACATTTTTTCTCACAATTCATAATTTATACATTTATGCGAAATTATGTTAGAATATAAAAGCGATTTCAGTTCGAAAGTGTATAATATTCTGGAGTACTATAGCGCTGCCTTTCTCTCGCCATACTAACGATAATGTTCTCTCTTTCGTGATATACGAATAGCTTACGCGACGCCAATACCAGCAGAAGTACCCAACAAACTAATGAACTCCAAATACCAAACTGTTTCAATGAAAAATTAATTGTTTTAATTCATCGGTTTTAATCACGAATGAAAACTTTAATTGTATTTATTATAAAAACCTGAACGGATCCGAGTTCAAAGAAAAATCCTTTGGCAATAATATTTGTGTTTTTTCCGATTACCATCACTGATGAAGCGATGTCGCAACTTTATTAAGTGATAAATTTGTTATACACTATTGAATGCATTTATGTTTAATAAAAAAATGAATAATTACGATTCAAAACGCTGTGTGACAGAATTACACCAAATAGAAAATCCATGCGTTACCAGAATAGCATCGCATAAAACTAATATAGTGAAGATAAGCGCTACAACCGCGTCAATAAATGCTGTCAGAAATGAGCTAAATTCATAGAAAATGTAGGAAAACGCATCAATTTGAAGTTAGTGTAAATTTTAAATTATAGCGAAATTAATTATCGAGTGTTTTATCGGTGGTTTATGTTCAGCTTAAGCATTTTCAAATTTTCAAGCATTGATCTGTAATTATATGCTAATAACATTCCTTTATATTAAAGTTGATATCGGTTTGGGTTATAATGGTTTTAACCTTAGGTTTATGGCTTGCTTTGGTCTGATTTCAATCTTTCCATTGGTTTGGTTTGAATTGTTTTTAGTTGCTTTAGGCCGTCCAAGTGTAGAAAATTTCAAGCTCGGGCAAGACATCGTTCCGATAAATTGAGGCCCGCCCGAGCCATGTTTATTTGAAAAAATTAAAGCCCGACTCCAACCCGATCCGGCAAAACATAGGTCTGACTCAGCCCGACTCGATTTAGCCCGATTATTAAAGTTGTTTTCGCTTTTAATTTTAGCTTACATGATTAAAACTTTGCTTTTTAATGTGTAATATGATTTAATTAAGTTCTTTTAATGTTTTTAACAAATTAGAAATTACCAATCTTCGTTTACGCAATTAATTAGTTAAATAAAATTTTATTCTTAATCAACTTAAGGCTTGACCCACCCAGATATTTTTAAAGGCCCGAACCCGGCCATGCACGAAGAAATTGTCGCGGACCCGCGGAGGCCCGATAAATCGCAATTTTAATTTGGTTTAACGAAAAACCATTTATAAACCTATAACAGTTTTATTTAACTTTTTAAATAGAATTTTGTCGCAGACAACAAAAAATTCTTAATTGCTTCATAAAATGCTTAAATGAGTTTAATTTACATTATTTTATAAAAAATTTTGGCAATATTAAATGAAGAAAACTAAATAGTGTTAACTAATTAATATATCTAAACATTAATGGCTTATTGGTTTTTAGCTAAATTTTTTCTAAGTCGAGCTTATTGATTTAACAATATCCGTCCATACGTTCGCAGTTTTATCATAATAAAGGGATTCGGCATCTTGACATCATGTGTTTTAAAACTAATATATTTGACATAAATGTATGCAATAACCTTTGAAAAAGTGAGCTATCTATGAATGTGTCATTTTTGTTAATGGTTTCGATTGAATTGCTATATATCGTAGAGATAACGATTTGATTTAGTTTTTGAAAAGTCAGACCAAAAGCAACTTTATTTTATATAATAAATAATTTTCTTAACATTTCGATGTAATTTAATTTTTATGAATTTTGCTGTTTATAGTTTATAAAGAAAAACAGGTGTTAACTAATAAATATATTATTGGTTATTTACATTAAAAAAATTGGTAAAAAATGCCATGTACACTGACGATAATTAAATTACTTATATATATTCATATAAATATATTTAGTGTACGAATATAATAAATATTTTAAAATTATTTGTTATATAAATTCGATTAGTTTTTGAGATCTCACCATTTTTAGTCCGAACCCAAAAAATATTCACTATAAAAGTGAGCTAAAAATTAAATATAAATTAAATAAATGCATTAACTAATTTAATTAATTATTATAATCATTATTTTGTCATATCGTCAATAAAATATTCAATATTTTTGGTAAATAAAATAAAATATTTTCCTAACTTTACGGTAATCATAAGATATAGCAGCATAAAAACATAAACGACCACATTTTTGAATAAATTTTTTCTAAAATACGAGAGCTTACAACTAACACAAAAACGACATATTGATAGAGAGCTCAGTTTCTAATCGATATTAAATCTTTATCTTAATTTAAATGTTTCATTAAGAACAAAAATCTTTATTTAATCAAATCAAAGTTAAATCCTAATATATTTTAAAAGCTGCAAACATATAGACAATAGACAATCAAATCGATTCGCTCGAATTCTCTTTGAGAAAGTGAGCAAAAAATAGATCATCTAATAAATTCAAATTTTGTTTTGTTAATAAAACTTTCAACACATTTTTTAATTATTTGTTTCATTTACTTCGATTGTTATGAATAATAAGCTGAGTTTGAAGCTAACACACTAATAACTACATAATTAACGCAATTATTTAGTAAATTTTCGATATACTACTCAAACCTGTCAATTTGGTGATAAAGTAGTATTAATTTACGCGTTAATTGAATGATAGCGCCCGACAACGTAATCAAACCCACAAATATGGTAAAACCGCAGTAAAAATTCGACGACCAATTTGGCTCAAATCTTCCGTCCTCTTCGATAAACTGACCGGTAGTGTATAGCGAACAGTGACCACAAAAGTTATAGACGTGAATACTGATTGGTATAGTGACGCACAGCGATAGTATGACCGCAACCGTATAACCAGCGCATTGGCTTAATAGTAGAATATTTCCCAATGACATGTCTGTGTTAACTGAACCTATGTTATCGCCAAACACATTCACCATTTGCACAAATAATTCAGTTTGTTATTAAAACCCGTATCGTAAATATCATATTCATCTGATAACTATATTTAAATTTAACATTATATTGTATTGTATCATAATTCAAACAAATTATTAAAGTTGTCAACCGTTCTAACGTTGGTTTAACCCAAACCGCCGTACCTTCTCGTGAAAATAAGAAATTACGTGACTTTTCAATCAAAATTATATTTTAAATTTACTTATTAATTTTCAAGTTAATAATTTAATTTCGCGAATTAATTTAATTTTTACGCGATTAAGAATGGTTAATTATGAATTTTTTTATTTTATTCCAGTTTAACTTATAAAATATTTTTTTTATCAAAAATTTATTTGATGTTTTTAAGGATGCAAATTGCGATTTTTAACAAAAATTTTACTTAAACCAAATCGAATCACTTTTTCAAAATTAACGGTTTAAACCGCGATTAATCAAACTGTTAAAATCTTTACAAATAGATGCTCAAATATCATATATAAACAGATGCTCAAAATTTACATTAATTGTGTATAGACTGCGCTACATATACTATTAATAGCATTCTATAAGATAACGGTGGCTAATATTAGTCACCAAAATATCTTACGTTAACATTAAATCATACTGTAACTAAATTTAACTTATATGAAAACAAACATAAATTATTAATAAAATTTTAAACTAAAAAGAAATTTTATAATGTTATTCAACCAAATATTAATCAATCATAATACAAAATGAATATACTATGATACAAATATTACATTGTCTTAAATGATAGTGGGTTTGCGTGGACACACTCATACGGACGCACATTGCATAGACTTAATTTGATAAAAAAGTTTGAAATAGGTTAGGAAAAAAATATTAACTGAACTGAAGTGCTGTTCACCGGAGTTAAGCGTTTCTAAACTTTCGATAAGTCGAAAGCAGTTTTCGATGTAAAATATTTTTTAACAAAATAAACATTCTTAAAATTGTTCATTTTTAAACAACTTAATGTATAGTTTATTAAGAAAAAAATATATTAAATTTTTTGTTCCAACAAAATGATGCTTTTCCCTTAAAAATAATAGGTTTAAGCAAAAAATTTCTAATCTAAAAAATACAATATAATTTCAATGACAATAATCCAAGTATTTATTGATCGATAGAAATATTTTTTTGGTTATAACCAGAGAGCGTTTGATATTAAAGCGTTGTGAGCTTATATCGACTGCATTATAGTATTATTATTGCTATCCGAAAGAGCACAACATTAGCTAATAACCACTTTCTATGTGACTTAATGTATTAAAATGTCGAAAAGCAAAATGAGAGGACATATACACACAAGAGTATTATTTTTGTTTGAATTTTGTTGTTACGTTAACAAATAAATGTAGAAAACAATGTGAATTCGTATTCGTATTCGTATTGGAGTGTGAAACCTATCGAATCGATTCCGTGTAAACCATATTTTATTTTCAAATTTCTAAGTTATAATTAAAACTAAACTCGTAAATCTTCCAAAATTGCATTAGAAATTATTATTAACTTATTTCCAACTTCTTTTGATCATTATTAGCCGATTATTTCATGTGTTATTGTCTCTTTAAATATAAGCTTAGAATATATCACATAAACTATACTATAACTAATCGAAAATATGTTATCTCATAATTTCTAGAGACAACATTGGATTATCATGTGTTGCAGTGATTTGTACCGATTCATTGATAGGTTAGATAAATTTACTACTTTGAGTCGGTACGAATCATCACATACATGTATACTCAAAGTTTTAAAACTTGAAGCGATAAATTTATGGAAATTACAAAAATTCTGTTAACGTAACAGAAACGTGTAAATCTAGCGTGTTTCACATTAGTGAGATTATCTGTACATAACATTAAATAGTTTAGCAGATTTAGCTTAACCACGAAAGCTATATTTTTCCCTAAATGTTTTCTATTTATTTTTGTAAGTTCTTTCGTTAAGGTTTGTATCAAACGAAGATTTCGCTAAAAATTTTATTAATGCCAGAAATTTCCACCAATTTTTAAATGGAAATTTTTATACTTTATCCTGAAAGGTTTCGAGACTGTGAAAGCCATAACGCAGGATATAATATATGTCATTCATTCTATTATTTAAGAATCTAATAAGCTATAGATTTTATTATTATTATTATTAGAATGCTAACGACAAGCTATACATCATATTTCCATTAATTTTTTCCGTCATATGGTTTAAACAAATATCCGAATATAAGCTTACCATATGGTTAAATAAAAAATTTACTTAATTTATAAACCGCTATAAATTCATTTAATTTGATTTAATGTCAAATTTGAATATATTCTTATTTCCCGATGTTGACGACATTTTATACCAACTGTCTAAAATCCCGGATTTACTTGTAAACTTCATATTACCCCTTATTCAGTCATAATTGAATTTTAAAATGAAATATGATAGATCAATGAATACTACAGTGAAAAAAGATGTAAATATAACGTAGTATTAAAAACGAAAGATTTTCATTGGCTGGCGTCACGTTTCACTAACAAACTAAGTTTTATAGCAAACTATTCTCATAAGATTCAAATTTGTAGCGACATTCTTCATATTATTTTAAACTTCATCTACAATTTACTCAAATTATTTGCGGTATTTGCGTAAATATTTGAAAATAATGATCATAACAAAGACTTCGACTCTCAAAATAATTTAAATAATTATCATTTAACAATAGAATAACTAGAATAAGTAAATCAAAATATTTAAAACTTGCTGCTAAATTGTACAATTACTCGATTTACTTAATAAGATGTCAAAATGATTACCGTATTTAGCCCTTAATAAAGGAAAATCAGGTCATTTCTTAAGATAATGTTATAGATTAAAAAAGCACACATAACGTAAAACACAATTATCTAATCATTAAACAAAGATTTAACAATTTTAGGCAATTTAGTGCGAGCCCTATAATCGTATTCAAATAACCCCATATTGTCGTCACACATATCTTGATAAATAGCGCATAAACTGCCCACTTCTTCAACAGAGAGCATATAACATTTAATTTCAGGATTAATTTCCGTTTCTTTAAACATTTCATGGACTAAATATTTTAAATCGCTGGGAAATAGTGTGCTCACGCACCTAAAAATCCGTTTGTTTCGATAATGAAACAAATGTTTCACAAATTTTTCGACAAGATTATACGGCAAATTAATTGTCGGCTCTATAAGAGGCGTAAATTTCACAACAGCCACATCCACTTTAGGCGCGGGAGTAAACGAAGAGCCTTTAATCGTAAATCTGTGCTCCACTTTGCACAAGTGCTGACACATTATCGAAAGTCTACTTCTTTGATAGTCAAGCACAGGCGCTATCATTCTCTCAGCCAATTCTAATTGAAATGTGAGCGTCAATGGCACTCTTCCGTACGAAAATATACCCGTTCTGTTCGACATATTCCGCAACAGTTTAATTATTAATGGTGTGGACACGTTAAATGGCAAATTGCCGATTATGTTGATATCGGGACACACATCCGTCCAATCGCGCTTCAGTTCTTTAGGAAACAATCCGTCGAAACTGTAATCCATGACATCACCAATGATTATCTTCATTTGTCCGGGATTTGAAGCTTCTGCCAACATCTGTTCCAATGTAATTAACAATTCGATAAAATTATTTATTAAATTTTGAAAAAATATGATTACCTCAAGTATTGGTAAAAATCTGCGATCTTTTTCGATGACAAACAACTGTTTGGGACCTCTTTCTAGTATTTGTCGGGTGATATTTCCAGGTCCAGCACCTATTTCTAGCACATGATTACCCGCTTTCATGCCTATTATACAAATTGTATTTTGATAAGTTATAGCGATCTTAAATCTTATTTAAATTATGTTGGATTACCCGACGAAACCACGATTCTTTCATTAATATGTTTTTGCAACAAAAAGTTTTGGGATAATTGTCTTTTTGCGCGCAGTTTATAAAGACGAAGCAAGTCTTTAGGGGTCGGAAGCGGTGGCAAACGTTTTGGAATAAAATCAAGCGCTGTTTGCGGAGGAATATGTTTGGCCACAACTTTGCCAATTTCAGCAACGGTTCGCGTGCCAGACATCGTTTAATGTTTGTATTTATATATTTGTATAACGTTTTTGCAGTCCACGTGAGTTCAATATACAAATTATAATATGCAGTTTATCTTCTAATATACTTAAAACATATTCTTAAAAAATAAGGTTTATTTTTCACTGAAATGTTTAATCAGCCAATGGATTTAAATAATACTATTTCAATGATTCTATTAAAATATTGCGAATACTTTAATTGTTTAGCTAAACAACTTATACTGTAAAAATATTTACAATTTACTTATCTATCGTTAGAGCGCAGCATACGTTTTAACATTAGAAAATTCGGTTACGGTAACGAACGCTGCATCTAAACGATTAGTAAGTAATCGTTAACATATCGATACAAATATTGCTTTCGTGATATCAATAGTAGAGACATCTCTTATTTTTACTATTCAAATAAAAAATTTAAAACAAAACTTTATGGCAGGAAGTAATAAAACTTTTGTACAATACTTTTTATGCTTGTTTTTAAATAAAATGGATTTAAATATCTTGGACATTATGTATCACAGTTCTACTGAAGATTCGTTTCGTTTCTTACTGAATAACCGTTTCGTTTAAAGTTTGAAAATAAGCAAAAAAAATTAATTTAAAATCAGGCTTTAACCCATATTTCGCAAAGCAAATGTGGTTGGAAATCATTTAATTTATGTTTGTATGTGAATTATTGTCATAATAATTATTGGACCAATTAATTATTATGACAATAATTCACAGACAAACAAATTCACAGCCATATTGAATTTATTGGCTAAAGTTGATGCAATTATACCGTGACTAAATTTAGAGAATAATTTTAGTTTATTAATGATCATATAATATTAGTTAGAACTTGTGATGGAAAATGATAATTTCTACTGAACATTTCTACTACCGTTTCATTAACGGCAAACAATTTTTTTCATTCCACCGAATGGCGCTTAATTTTCTATCAGTAGTTTGATAGATTTAACTGAATGCTTAAATTTTAGATGAGTTAAAATTGAGTTTATTTGAAATTTTGTATATGAAATATTTGTAATAAATTAAGTGTTTTAGAAAATCTTATCAAACTCGGCTATTTTGAAAAACTATTTTTAAAAAATATTCTAAAAGAATATACGGGTGTGTTGTCTCCCTGAGCTCGGCGTGAAGGGTGAAGCATAATTAAAGATATTTATTATTAGAAACGAAAAATTCAGGACTAAAAACGGATTAAATTCAGGAAGGAAAAAGGAATAAAGTGTAAAAATCAGAATTATTCAGGAAAATAAAGTAAAACTTGTATAAAGGTTGTTTAAGATCGAAAAACTAATGTTTTTTGTTTAAAATAAATTCTGGATTATTATAGATTTTCAGGAGTTATCAGGATTTTCAATTAAAAATTCAGGATTTTCAGGAACATTAAATAAGTCTCAAAATGCTTATTTTTATATGATTCGTCCACATTTTTATTGTATTAGTTGTAACTATGTCCTATAAAATTAAGGATTATCCTGAATTTTTCGTCTCTATTTATTACATCACAAATAACTAATCCCTCATATGTTCCCAAATGTTTTCACACTTCATGTCGAGATAATCTATTAAGTCTTGTTTTAAATATGTATTAAATTATTCTAAATAATTGTAATATTACAATTTCATTTTGAAGTTTTTACTTCTATTTAAATATTTAAATGCATGAAAAAAACAAGCTCGATACGGTCATAATATCTGACTTTGCTGTTTAAATTCAAGTTAGTTTATGGTCGCTCCCTCACTTCGTTTGCTCGCTCCCATTATTTTATATTTTCTGGTATAAGTTAAACATTATGTTAAAAGCAGATGAAATCAAAATCAAATCACTTTATTATCGCTTATTAGTGGCATAAGTCATTTTAAGTTTTGACATTTTTGCCGAATTTCTCCTGTTTTAACTAGATTTTGCAACCTTTTTGAGATTATGAATCTATATTTTTACTGCAAATAGCGGCATATTCCACTTAAGTTATTAGTAAAATTTTTGTCATTTTAGCCTAATTTTGCCCATTTCGGCCAATTTTTATGTAGTTTATTACCATTGTAAGTCTATAATTCAATATTTTTACAGCAAAAACCGGCAAAATCCACTTTTATTATTAATTAGTTATTGTCACTTTAGCCTAGTTTTGCCCATTTTGGCTAGTTTTCCGGTAATTTTTTGACATTTTGAGTTTGAAAATCACTATTTTTATGTCAAAACCGGTATATGCCACTCATTTTTTAGCTCACTTTGAAGAGACAAAGTCGAGCTTATGGATTTGACACTGTCTGTCTGTCTGTCTGTCTGTCTGTCTGTCTGTCCGTCCGTCTGTCCGTCTGTCCGTCCGTCCGTCTGTCTGTCTGTCCGAACGTTCGCAGTCTTACTATAATAAAGGGATTTGGAGTTTTACCTTCTTGGCTTTAAAACCGGTATATTTGACGTTTTTATGTTTAAACCTATGATAAAGTGAGCTCTCTATGAATGTGTCGTTCTTGTTGTTCTTAATTTTGGTCAATTTATTCTAAATTTGCTTATTTTCGCAAGTTTTTTGGTGTTTTTTGCTATTTTTCAACAAAAAGCGGCATATGCCAGTCAACTTTTAACCTAAATTTTGGCCCTTTTTATCAAATTCTTGCCTATTTCGACACAGTTTTGTCCATTTTTGACCACTTTAATTCCAATTTTGTGCATACTTTTTGTATTTTTTGACCGTATATTTGTCATTTTTGACTAATAAATTCCCTTAATTAGCATAAAAAGGAAAAAATCCCTTTATTAAAGTAAGAAATTGGTGAAGTCCCTTTATTAGAGTAAAGATCAAAATCCCTTAATTAGCATAAGAAATAGGCAAAATCCCTTTATTAAATTAAGAAATGTGCGAAATCCCTTTATTAGAGTAAAGATCAAAATCCCTTTATTAAATTAAGAGTGTGCACAGACGGACAGACGGACGGACAGACGGACGGACGGACGGACGGACGGACGGACGGACGGACGGACGGACATAGTAAAATCCATATATCTGACAAATTTGCAAAGTCAGATAAATAATTTACTTATCCTTTAAATCTTTAAATTAATTTTATATTATTGGATTAAAGCTCAATTTTATTGTATACACGCTGAATCTTTAACAATGAATAGTATGCACGGAAGCATGAATAGCTATAATGCTATGGTAAAGCTTACGAGCTATACTCATACACTCTGAAATCGATGAGCATTTGAGCGTTTTTAATTTTTTATGTCAAAATTTACGTCACAATGAATACTTTTTGAATACCCTTTCACAGACTATTTGAGGTCTAATAAATATAAAAAATAAAAAACGCTCAATTGCTCATAGATTGCGGAGTATATGCTTATGAGTTAAAATTGTACAGTATTGCGTTAATGCTTTAATACTTTGATTTTATGGTTGCTATGGCCATACTTTTCCCAACATAACCAAACAAACCTTATTTTTATGTTCTTAAACAATTACCAATCCAAACCATTACAAAAAATAATTACGGAAACCAATCCAAACCAAAAATAAAACTTTTATTCCAGTTAACATGATTTTAACTTAATTTTTCTATAAATACTTAATTATTAGCATTATATTTTAATGGAGATTTAACGAAATCAATGACATTAGAAACACATTAACTATTAACTGTTGTTTTTAAAATTGATTAAAAAATGGTTAAAACCATTAATCAACCATTAAAACCCAAATCAATATGACGTTTACAAAAAAAAACGTGGTGATACGTTAACCTAGAGCTGAGTGTATGCGTACAATGGGTTGGCAATACATACAAGTGTATAATGCAATTTTGGCAAAAACCGTAGCGAAAAGCTTTAAATGTATATATTGGAAATGGCAGTCTGATTGCCACAATATAAAAGCTAACTCTGACGTCATATTGAGCCGTTGTTTTACATAATAGAAGTATGACGTCAGAGTTAGCTTTTATTTTGCGGTATGGGTAGCAAAATACTGTATATAACGACTAACGAATAAGTTAGAGATGTTTATACGTGTTTAGTTAAACAATACCGAAAGAACACTTTCCTGCAATGCTTGCGATGCAAACATCAAATATTGTTTTACAATTTAATGTTTAAATGTGCTATTTGTACTCACTTTTTATATAATTAATTTATTATTATTTATTTTTTAAAATAACTGCTAATACTGTGAAAATTCTTTAAAATAAATGTTAAAAAATTTAGTTTTATGAATTTATTCCAATAGAATAACTGTGATACGGATTTTTCTGCCTTTAAATATCCATATCTTATGCCATTCGATGATAAAATTTTCACTTATCATTATCATTGCAAAATAGCGAATATTCTTAATTTCTAACTTTAAACTTATGCTCGTTACAAATATCTTCATTTGTAACATTAGGTTATATGTTGCTATTTATTTTTATTGGAAAATCTTTAAAATTTAACTGCTATGCTCTACATTTTAACCTATAAAATGAAAATATGATGGGTTTAAATGTCCATCTCTATACTGGAAGCTACATATGCGTGAGTCGCTATTGAATGTTGCATTGGAAATGGTGGTAACGTTTGTTAATGCGTTAACACTTAATAAAAACATTACTAATACAAGTACTTGAGTTGGAAACTAACCAACCATTGCTATATCGAAACATGTGGCCATTGATAGCTATATGTACAATCTTTTTTCTATCAGAATGCCAATCATACGAAAGATTGGATGTTCTAACAAATACAATGCTACAACAATTAATGAATCGAATGGATAACAGCGAAACAGCTGACTATTTAAGCGAAAGCCCTGATCATATGGATGTAAGTTTTTAATGTTTAACTTCAATATTTTTATGTTAATTGAAATGTTAATTACTTTTACTTTGAGAACCCTATTCGAGTTGCATCCGATTACGACTTACATCCGTTTCGATTTCAAACCAGAGATGACATGGTGTTTCAACGCGAACCATCTGCTCGTAAAGAAT
Organism: Phthiracarus laevigatus; assembly: GCA_034700185.1. Classification (NCBI taxonomy): domain Eukaryota; kingdom Metazoa; phylum Arthropoda; class Arachnida; order Sarcoptiformes; family Phthiracaridae; genus Phthiracarus; species Phthiracarus laevigatus. Next base: position 12,412 of record JAQIXJ010000092.1, on the reverse strand, counting down.
ACTTGGAACACAGTTCGCTTTGGGGACATCAGTACATACAAGGCGGTGCCGGTGAAGGAAATCAACGACTTAAACCTGATGGAAGCGTCAAAAATGTTCAGGTTATCAAAACCGATGCTGTATTACCTGCGTATTGCAATCCTCCGAATCCATGTCCGATCGGATACACTGGTTTGTGGTTATTGCTAATTACTGAACGTCATAATGGTTTAAACCATATGTTTTCAGTTTCAATTGGTTTAAAAAACTAAAATAAACAAAATCACTTACAAACCATTTATGTAAAAATAGTATAAATCATTTTAGATTGGCTTTATCTTCTAAAAAGTATAATTTATCAATTTTAAAAACAACAGTTAATAGTGAATGCGTTTCTAATGACTATTGATTGCGTTAAATCTTCAATAAAATATAACGCTAATAATTAAATTTTTTTTAAAAATTAATTTAAAATTATGTAAACGGAATAAAAGTTTTATAAATGGTTTATGATTTTTAATGTTTTGGATTGGATTCCTTAACTATTTATCGTAATGATTTGTATTTGATTTGTTTAAGAACGCTAATTTAAGGTTTAGTTTGTTAACCATTAGCACATTTATTAATAAGCTATTTTAAATGTTATCATTAACCAATGTTTGTTAATCTATGGCTGTATTTTAATTATAGCTGAAGATGGTTGCATAGAAGACTTTTCAAACACAGCAGCATTTAGCCGTGAGTATCAGTCCGCTCAAGAATGCATGTGTGACACCGAACACATGTTTGATTGTCCCGGAAATACGTATGAGAATGAACTCGAGACTCTTACGCGATCAATACAAAATGAGGGCATTATGGACACCACTTTAGATAAACTTGTGCACACTATGCCCCATGACTCGGAACATAAAGTTGTTGCTAAAAAATTTTTTTCTGCAAAGGTTTGTAATAAACATTATTATTTTAATATATGTAGCTCATAGAAATTACTCATAAAGCTTTTTAAAAAAATCTATGTTATCACTTATTACTATATTTTAGTCGCATGATCAGTATTCAAAGCAATTTAGTAAAGTGGCAAAGCAGGCCGCATCTAATACTAAAACACTAGTAAGTGTTTTTATTAGTCATCTATTCATTTCATATTTAGTTAAAAAATTGAAATATAGTAAATCCTTTTACCATGAAATCTATTACGCATTAATAATTTAGTTTATAATGAACTTACTGTAAGCGCTATTTATGATTATTTTGGAATTTAGAGGTAATATGCATAATAAGCGTATTTAATTAACAAACTCAATAAAATTACTTCATTTTGTCGATTATAAACTTAATTGCATATGTCTTTCTATCTAACGCTAAAAAGATATTTTTAATGATTTTAAATTCAAATTGACTCATTGGGCAATTTTAAATTAATGCGTAAAACTTTATTTATGTTAAACTTAAAAAAGTTAGCAAATATAAAATGAATAAAATATGAAAATTTAAACTTTCTATAGTTAAATGATTTTTAATTTTTTAGATATTATTTCATTCATAATTTTGTATAATGCTATAATTAAAATTGTCTTACTTTATAGCCTAAAAATCCGTATTTTAATGGTGATAAACTACCGGTTGTTGCGAAAAAGAGTCCGAATCGTGCCAAAGGAATGTAACAAAATTTATTTGCAGTGATTTGATTGTCTGTTATAATGTAATTAATATTTTTGTTTTCTTAATCATTGAAATTATCGATAATTATTAAAACTTAAACATTAGTTAAAAAATAACATGAATTTGCGATTAAAGTTTAAAAGTTATTATTTTTAAATTTATGTTTCTTTAAAAAAAATGTGTGAATTAAATTAATTTAAAAACTTATTCTATTTTAAAGTTACATTTCAAACTCAACAAATTAAAAGTATATGTATTGCACCATAGAATCAATTATAATAGCGTTAAATGTTTATATATATATAGTATAGCTTTTTTAAATGAATGTTAATTCATCCAAATGTCGATTTGCTTGAATATAATATTTTAAAAAAGTATAACAATTCAAATATTAATTAAAAAAAGTCTTATGTACACCTAAAGTCATACAGAATGTTATAAAAAATTTATACAATTATCTAATATCAACATAAAATAATCAAATGCTTTATATAAAACAGTGAAACTATAGTAAAAATTTAAGAGAATTATAAATATTAACCGAAACACAGAAAAAAATTATATTTAAATTTTTTAAACAAATTTGGTAACAAATAATTACGCTAACAAATTGCTAACAAATAGTTTATTATTAATATAGGATTTAAGAAGTAAAACATTTATTAAGTGTTGTAATAGTAACAAATTCAAATACTATACAATTAATTTTAAAAAATATGACATTATAAGCTTATAAAACAGGATTAAATAAAATCCAGGATTTTTGGGATTTGCGTGCAATGTAATACTGAAAAATTAAATACACGTATTTTAAATGTATTTAATTATATGTATCTCAATTTAAGTCTATTTGCTTTCGTAACTATTGGTATTGTGAATCTTATTATACTAATCATAAAGATTTGTACTGTAATAATCGTGAAATCTAAGTTCAATAAAATAATTTGAATCTAATATATATATATATACAATGTATAATACTTTGATTGTAAATGACTAAACGTTAATAGTTAAAAAACAGTAATGAAAATTCGAAATCAGTTAGAGATCTCGCAGTTTTTATTAGATACTAAAAAGTTCGTTATGAATCACAACTTATGATCAAAGAAACTTTGAGTTAATTTAAACTCTCTTCACTTTTCATCATAATAAGTTCAGCAATTATTTGTTGAGATTTATTAGTAAGCGTGCCATTACTTAGTAAAGACTTAGTATTAGAATAATTCAGTGAATATATTTTAAGCAAACGTATTTCACAAATTTTAATACTATTTATTTAATTATTAATAAAATAAACAAATAAATTAAATAGAATTTTTAAAAACTAGATTTTAAAAGATAATCAAAATGATGTTGATTTTGATTCTAGTAATAATTACTTGTCAAATATCATTTGGATTCGCTTTTAAGTCAACCGATAACGTTATTATTGCGAATGATATGCTAAATAAAGCGGCGCTCGATATTATTTCATCGCATACTAATTTCGAAGACGATTTTTTCCCGAATAAAATAGAACATGAAAATAATTTGGTGCGAGAAAAGCGATCAGTGGTTCCATTCGCGAATGTGCCGCAATTAGAACTTTCGCCAAACTTTATGCACAGCTATATCGCGGATACCGGCGCCGGAAATCGCGAAGAAATATCTATCGAAACCATAAAAGAGGAACGTTTACAAGTATTGGTGCCGTCGGTTATACGCGGTTGGAATTACATTCGGTATAATAGCACGGATTTCGTGATCGCGTATCAGGACTATTATATAGACGTTTGGCGCATACTTCTCACCAGAGATATTCAACAGTTTGGTTTCGATCACCGATCTTCTTATTGTTCGATCGATACGAAAAACGAAGGCAAAATAATGCACGCAATGTTCTTCACTAATCTTATCAAACACATCGAAGTATTATTCTTTGCGGTCACTATTGAATCCAGCGCTGGGTTTCAACTTCGAACGTATGAAGTATTATATGGGGAATGCGTTTTGCAAATGCAGTTCAATTTACATCAGAATAGACCGCTTCGTATCGATTTCGTGTCATCGCAATATCAAAGCGCTTTAGTCGTACTTTTTAATGGCAACGAAAGAGTTACGAAATTGAATTATAGGCAAAAAGGTCACAACCAATATACGAAACTAATCGAAGTGTTCGCAACCGATGCCATCGATATGGAAACGTTTACCATCAATGGATTCGGTTATATTGCTGTGGCTAAGAGAGACGAATGTCAAGTTTATCGTTTAAGCGAATTCGTTGAACACCATATATTATTCGATACGATTAATGTGCGCAAAATAATCGACTTAAAAGCTTTTCGTCTTGGATTCGATCATTTTTTAGGCATCGCTACGCTCAACAATGACCATTATATCTATGTATGGCACGGCGGATCGTTTTACCCAAAGCAGAAATTAAATATTGATTCCGTAATCCAATTCGATGTTATTTATATACCGACGTGCAGAGACGATGTCATTATCTATATATTAACCCAATTTTCTGCCGCTATTTTTCTATGGAACGGACAGATGCGTGAATTTCAATTAGCGAGAGATAATATTAATACACTAATGAGGAATCGGTTTCAAGTTTTACCATTCTCTCAGACAGACTTCTCTTACAACGATACCGCTTACGTACTACAAGTGGATACGAATGGAAGATCGCATTTGATATCTATTCGTACAAGACTTGGCGCAGTTCCCGATCCCATACTTCTTCGTGGTTCACGTATTACCGATATTATGAATCAATTAAAGGAACGATTTGCTTTTCAACAGACGTACGTTCAAAAATTATCCGAATCATTGAGATATGCGACGCAACCCAAATTGAATAGCGTTTTAAAAAATGGTTATATGTTTAAAAATGTTGAAAGTTTGGAGGCAGTGATCGCGAATCGAGTCAATTCTCTATCGAACATCGTTTGGCAAAACTCTCCGCTCACGAAATCGGATTTAAAATTTGGTGTCAACGGATTACATGATGATATTTCGCAAATTAAAACTAAATTGAACAGAATAGAAAGCGATTTAAGTGACATCATCTTTAAAAATAATCCAGCAATGATTGCTGGAAACAAGAAATTTAGAGGAAAAATTCAATTGAATTCATTAAATACCACTTTTCTAAACGTTAATACAGTTGACGGACAAAATCTAAATTCGATTTTAGGCAATTTGTATCGTCTCAGTCGACCACAACTAGTGAAAGGTTGGAAGCATTTCGTAAAACCTATTTATTCAAAAGAGATAAATGCAAAGCTAGTTAATGGCATTGATCTTAAAAACCAAATCGTAACCACTAATACTCCGCAACTAATTAGAGGAAGAATAAGATTTAATTCTTACTTCACAATAGTGAATGATCTAATAATTAAAGGAAAGATAAATAACATCGATTTAAATGATTTTGTTTTCCTCAATTATCCGGAAACAATATTCAAGAGTAAAATATTCGTGTCTCCCATAACGATGGCTCACAATGTTAACGCTTTATCCATTGATGGAATCGATTTTGCCAGTTTAGTGCAAAATGTCTTATTCACGAGTGGTAAGCAAATGATGAATTCTGTATTATCCGTAACCCAACCGCTTTACGCCAATATTATTGAAGTGGACGGACACGTAAATAATGTTGATATCTCCGCGATGGCTAATAATCTTGTTTATGTTAATCGTAACTCGTTTGTTAAGGGAAAAAAGAGTTTTATTATGGACAGTGTATATATAAAAAACAATTTAATTGTGACGAATTATATTGATGGCAAAAGAATTCCGAACGACTTATTTATTCCCCAAATGGATAATCAGGTAAATTTTACTTTTAAATTACTACAAGTAATTTTCTGGTGAATTCTAACTAATTCTTATCTACAGCTTATAACTGGTACAAAATATATGAAAGAATATACAATATTTAAAAACCAATTGACCGTAAAAGGACGGATCGATGGTTTAAGACTTCCACACGATATCGTTCAGTTAACTAAAAACGAAACTATTTTCGGACCAATAATATTCCCAAATGGATTAATCGCTGATAAGAATATAGACGCACGCAAATTAGTTGATGGCGTAGACATTTCCCAATTAATATTAACCGCTCTTAATATGAATGACAGAAATTTAAAACAAGACGCTATATTTAACCAAATAGTTATCGCCGGACAAATCGATATTAAGGGAAATGTTAATAACATCGATTTAAAACGCATCTTTAATGATGTAATATTCAAAGAATCCGATTCGGTTCAAATTACTGGAATTAAGCAATTTATCGCTACCGTAGAGATTGAGCAGTTGTTTTCAACGAATATTAATCACGTAAAAATAAGCGATTTTGTTTTAACAACGAAAAATGAAACCATACCCTCAAATATAGTATTTGATTCGACAGTTATTTTCGCCGACATTGTTGTCAATGGTTTAATAGATAAGACAAATATCACAGAATTGTATACGAATAGAATATCGTTATCGCAAAAACAACGAATATCTGGCTCGAAAAACTTTTTGCACGAAGTTCGCGCTGATTGGTTAGTTTTAAACAAAACAATTAACGGCATTTTACCCGAAACTGATATTGTAGTTCGAACCAAATTCCAAGAAATATATGGCACGAAAATTTTTAACCAAAATTTCTACGCAAATAACTTGAAAGCGAAACATTCGGTAACAGTTCGCGGAAAAATCGATAACGTATTTCTAAACCAAATTGATTTGCGACGAATTCCGCTTAATGCGCATAAATCGTTTCCGACAAGAATTGCCTTAATTGGATGCAATGCAACGCACGTTCAAATAGACAGCGATTTAAATGGAATCAATATAACAAAATTTGCGAATAATATAATGTCTTTAACGCGTCCGCAAACGATCATTGCGCCCAAAATTATGGAAAATAAGCATTACTTTTCTTGGATACTAAGTTCAAAGGGACTGAATGGGGTGAAGCTAAACGTATTAGACGAGAATGCGGTTCATTTGAATGGTGTATCGCGCATAACACAACAATTTACTTTTCACCATTATCTGCATTTCGAGCGATCAGTTTTTCTGAATGGAGTTCTTAATGGCGTAAATCTGTCGTACATATTCAATGACGCCGTTTACAAATCGGGCGATGTGTTCGTGAATGGAAAAACTGTATTTAAATCTGGGTTTCAAGTGAATGGAAACATCAATGCATTAAATTTGAATGGTATCGATCTGTCAAAGCAATTGTGGACGCGCTCAAGAAATCACACAATTTTGTCTAAAGTAATGTTTTCGAAAACTTTGAACATCTCGGAAAGCGTACCAGTAATCGGAAACGTAAATGGAATTGATTTATCGGAATTCAATAAAAATGTTATGAAGACTAATGTCAAAAACTTATTAATTGGTGACTTAGAGTTAATTCCACCGACAAATATTCTCAACGATTTGAACATCGCTGGCAAACTTAACGGAATAAACTTAAACGAACTTTTTAACGATGCACTTTTTCTTAATGGTGATCAAGAAATAACAGGCGTAATCGCAGCACTCGGTCCAATTCATTTTCTCGCCAATTTAAACACAGGAACAATAAATGATATGAAAATTTCTATGGCTATTAAAGACATTGTATTTGCCGATAGTCCTCACGATCAGTACATTTTTTCGCCCAAAATATTTGCTAATAACGTCGTATCAAATGGCGATGCAATACAATTAAAAGGAATCACTTCATTAAACAGTATTAATGGCGTCAATTTATTAAATTTAATCCGTGAAAGTATTCGTATTGATCGACCAATTTTATTCCATGGCGTTCGACATTTTAGTGATAATGTTGTATTAAGTGCGAACATAACCCAAGTTTTTGGAACTATAAATGGAATTAATTTGATTAAAGACGTGATTCATTTGCATTCACCGCAAATCATTGGCGGCCACAAAATATTTAGCAACATATTATTTTTAAGCAATGCGAGCGTCAAAGGTTTGGTAAACGATATTCGGTTACAATCGCTGGCAAAGAATACTTTGTATGTTAACGAGAATCAATACGTGAGCGCACACAAAATTGTGAAACAATTGGTTAACTTGAATGGCGTTAATAATATTATCGGCACATTAAACGGATTAGGGATTAATGAAGAACTTGTGACATTAAACAATGACGATATTATTTTTTCTATGCTCATATTTCAAAATACTTTAACCGTTAAGAATAATTTAATGATTACTGGACGCGTTAGCGGTGAAAATTTAACAAAATTATTGACCGAATCATTGTTCAAAGACGTCCCGCAATTGATCTCATCTCCACTTACATTTAATTCGATGCATTTTTTAAAAGATGTTAAAGTGGTGGAACACGTGGATAATGTAGATCTCAGTTCACTATCTCGTGACGTAAAATATTTTACTAGTGCTGTGAATACTTCTAAAGATTTGATGTTAGCGTCAGTCGAACGCCACCGATATATTTCCGATTATCTTTACAATGCTTCCGGAAATTCATTACTAGAGATCGACAAATTTATTTTGTATCAATTGCTTGATGACGTATATGGTGACCACATAACTATTTATAATGAACAAACGTTTGCGATAAGTGCACCGATTGGTAACCATTCTACCACTACTTTTATCCGATACAACGCTCAAACCGAGATGTTCAGCATTTCAAAAGTCATGCAAAATCAAATTTTTATCGATCATAAGTTGTTTTACTTTCGAGGACAAGAATTTATGATTAGTTTAAGTTTTCCTCTAAGTTCCAATGTTTCGTCTCAGCTTACAAACGGAGGAAAATTGGTTGGATCGTTCGGATTGTTTGTTTCTTCGATCGAAATCTTGTTCATCAATGATAATGCGATAATATTTACGTCGTTAGTTCGCAAAACTGGAAAACTTGACTTATACTCACTTGAAAGTAACGCAAACATTTTTGTATTTAAACGCATTTCTCAGCTAAACGTCGGCTCAGGTTTGTTAATGTTATTAGTAAATCATAGAAATCGAATTAAAAGATTTTATTAAACAAAACTTTGATAAATTTTAGAAACAACAAAAGTAGTTCCGTTTTTAAAAAATGGTCAAGTTTTCATAGTTGTTAGCAGAAATTATCTGTCATCTTGCGCTTCAGGTGACATCGGAAGTATTATATATATTTGGGAAAATAATGACTTCAAGTCAGTGCAAAGAATTCCACTATTAAATGTGGCAGATATGGTTCATTTTGAGAATTTTGGAAAACATTATTTAGCATTTAGCGATAACTCTGTTAACGAATATGAAAAATCTTCACAACGTATTTACATTTATAGAAGCAATAGCGAACTTCAGTGCAGTTTTTCATTATTTCAATCGTTACACTTTGAAAACACTATACAACTTTCCACATTTTCGTTTGGCACCATTCTTATGCAACAGTATTTTCTCTTAGCTGCCAATCAAACACATGTTATTTTGTGGGAACAACGAGGTAAACTTAGATTGAATTTTTTAAATTTATTACCATTATTAACAATTAGTGTATTAAAAATCTGATAAGTTGAAGATACAGTATTGTTACCAATCAAATACATATCTCTAAATGCTCGCAAGTTTTTTTCAACTTGTTGTATCGTCTATTCGATAATATTAAATGGCCTTATTTGATGTGCTACTATTATCTAATATTTTGTTAACCATTTTTATAGGCGAATCTGGATTTACTACAAGTTGGTCATTACGCACGAAAAATTTCCGAACGCTTTCGCCGATTTGTATTTCGGACAAATTATTTATTATAGTCGCACAAAATAATAAGTGTGAACAGTCGCAGATATTTAAAGCAGAAATAAAAGGCACCACAATAGCGCCTTTAAAACTACAATTTAAATCAACGTAACAAAAGATAATTATTTTTAAGTCTTTAGTAATCATTGTTTTAATTTTAAAAATTTATTATATTTCTTTTTTTTAAAAAAACCGTAACAGCAGTTTATCTTAATATAAATAGTTAATTTGTTTTATAAGTTTGCAATCAGCTATTTAGTGGATATTAAAAAAAGTTGTTTGGTTAATAAAAAGCGTGTTGTTTTATCGAAATTGATACCAAATTAATAGAATTTATTGTGTACAAAATAAAAATTGATCAAAACTAAATTTTTTGAAATTTATTTCTTTAATAAATATATCCCTATTAATGATGAATAAATGAGCAAATTATAATTTTGACATTATTTATTTAAGCATACATATAAATATCATTTAAATTAGTGAACAAGAGATTACAAATCGCACGCAGACAGTGGTTTTGTTATTAAACTTTTGTTACTCGCTTTTCGTGCCACATATCTATTTGCCGCTGGATTCTCGTGTTTCTCTTGACTCTTAGACTTGGAATGTGAGCCAGTCTTACTTCCAGATCTGCTTTTATGCCTTTTATGACCTCTGCTCGATCTTCTACTTCTTCTCCTTCGGCTACCACTTCGACTCCTATGACGACCACCACTTCTACTTCTATGTCGACCACTTCTACTCCGATGTCGACCACCACTTCGACTCCTATGGCGACCACCGCTTCGACTTTTCCGTCTGTGTTTACCTCCCGAATGTGATCGATGTCGTCTCTTATGATGTCCAGACGATGCAACTCCTTCTGGACCGGGAGATGATCTCACTTTTCTGTGTGATGAAGATCTTGAATGGCCTGGGTTTGATTGAATGTACATTATGCCACCAATCAATCGATCCAATGATTACAATTTTGATTTTTTAAATATATTTTTAAAATTCAACAATAAAATATCGAACTTCACGCGAAATCAATAAATTTTTATTAAAACAATTTAATGCATTGTTTATCGCGTTTAAGCATATAAAAATATTATAACTTGAATTCACTCACGCATTTAACAATGGATTTTATTTTATTTTACCTTAATGTTAAACGTTTCTTACACAATGTACAAGTATAGTGTCAGGTAAAACCATAGATATTTTATATATACTGTAGAATTAATTGTTAGAAGCGTGAAACTAATTTTACGAATTAAAAACAAAATATACGTTGTAATATTCATTATATTCAACTATTGATATTTATATACCAACAACCGTTAGAATTTAATTGATTGAACGTGATTTTAAAATGTGACGGTTAATGTTATGAATCATTAAGAAAATGTTTAACATAAAAGAACGTATTGTATTCAAATAAAGCTTTAAAACGCATTCAATTATGAATTGAGACAAAACCGAACCAAACTTCCATAAGAGCTATACTATTTTAAGGCCAATCTTTTTGAGAAAATTACTTACAACTAATTATAAACAAATTAGTACGCAAATTATAAAAAGTTTTTATGGCGAAACTCTAACCAAGATTTTTAAGAATTGGGTTGATTTCGTGTTATATTAAATATTAAAATAACAAAAAAATATTAAATTAAAATTTTATTTTAATAATTTTAAATAATTTCTAATAACACTTCAAAACGGATATTTGTACAACAAATGTTTAATATACTTAAACCGTTGGGATTTTTAAATATTTACCGTAAAGATCTGCTTTAAATTTAACGGCCGGTGTTAGGAGTTATTGAGAAAATATTTATCACAAATAAATTAATCACAAGTGATTCGAAAATTAAAAAACTTATACTATTATAAGGCAAAACCCAACCAAATCTTCATAACCGCTAAAACTCTTAATATTCTTTGAATAATATGTATCATTACATTTATAAAACTTTATGGAGGGAAGCAAACAATCTAACAGTTAATTTAAAAACTTCGAATTTCATGTTATATTAAATAATAAACTAACAAATATTAAATCAAAATTTTATTTTAATAATTTTCAATAATTTCTAATCAAATAAATATTGCATTTGCTATGATATCTTGACTAACTCAATGACTCTTTCTACTTCTTCGTCTTCTCCTCCTCTTCGGTGTCGCGCCTTCTTCTTCACTTCCACTCTTACTCTTTCTTCCTCTTCTTCTTCTCGAACCAGATCTCGACCTTCTTCTACTTTTTCGCGAACCACTCTTCGATCTTCTTCTACGTCTTGATTCCAACACTTCACCGCCAGATTTCCTACGATTTCGTTTTTGATCATTTGTGGTCAAATTTTCGGATTCATTTTCAATGATTTGTTCTTCAATTTTGCTTTCATTCGTGAAATTTTCTGACATTTTCAGACAATTTGTTGTTTTACTGATAAAGAATTTTGTGTTTTGTGCTGCAATCAAACCAAATATTAAATGATTTCAATTGTCAATTATTTCCAGTTATATAATAAACTAAACAATTAATTAGTATAACATTCACGCGTTAACCAATAATTAATTTACAAATTAGCCAATCATTCTATTTTATTATTATATCTATATTCACGTGAATTTCATTTAACGAACTTTTATTTCCGTTAATTTACTAAACAAAACGGTTTTATTAATTTTAAATAAATCCATTGTTTTCACGCGATATTTATTTTCGATTATTAATTAACAATTATCTATAAATAATTCATTATAAATTCTGTTTTTGTTACAATCGGTCGCATATTTTATTAAAAGTTTTAATCAAAATTGAATTTTACAAAATCGTTGGAATGACTGAAACTGAGAATCAAATCGAATGTGAAGAGAAAACAAGATTGAGATCAGGAGGTGTTGTGTTGGAATCAAGACGTAGAAGAAGATCGAAGAGTGGTTCACGAAAAAGTAGAAGAAGGTCGAGATCTGGTTCGAGAAGAAGAAGAGGAAGAAAGAGTAAGAGTGGAAGTGAAGAAGA